>JAPMOQ010026707.1:71766-152638 GCA_026543055.1 Argiope trifasciata | reverse complement strand
TGTAGTTAAAAAATCTATCTTTGGCCAAATGTAGTTAAAAAATCTATTTTACCTCAAATTCCCATTTTTTGGAGATGGTCACTTTTGCAGCTACATGACATAATTCCTCATCAATTAACTTTTTTTTATAGCATACAATCCGATAGCATAAGCTTTATATACATAAAATGATAGCGTTATTTCAAGGTTAAAAACACACCTAGATTTGTAGAAAATATACCTATGGACTTGAGATTATTTAGTTGGTACGTACTGATATGACTATCAGTTTTTTCCTGTATCTATATTTGATACAAAAAAATGCTGACTATTATATCAGAGAAAGATCAAAGACTGATATCCATGACTATAGTTTATTTACAAATATTTGCAGGTGTTACAAATATTTCGAAATTCTGCTATCGTTCTAGATTTTTACCGAACCACTCCGACTATCTCGTTTCCTTTCGGAAAATTTGTTTTTCTTCAACATTTTTTATGTGTTTCTGTGGTTTAATACCCTATGACGGAATTATTGAGTAATAAATAAGATACTAAATACTCTTGCCGCCAAAACAAGAGAAGGCAAAACTGTGGTTTCAGTCAATTGCAACTAATATATTGCTTTTTTTTTTTTTTTTTTTTTTTTGCTTTCTCGCATACAATGCACACAAAGATTAAGTAAAATTATTGTAGCCGTCGAAAAATTCTTATTCGAAATTTTCACGAATTTCTCTATTCACTTTTTTGGAATTATGTCTGTCTGTAAACATGATAGCTTGAGACCGCTTTGAGTTAGACGAGTTTGTTTATGACTAACACCAAATTCATAGATTTCTGTCAAATTTTGAACGAAATCCATGCGCAAATATTTGTCCTTCTGTCTGAGTGCAAGTGAACTCGATAATCGTAAAGCAGGAGCAAGATGAATCAAACAGATTTAAGATCTTAAGTGTAGGTATGTATCATATTTAAAACTAAATCATTAAAGAGGTTGAGCGTCTGGTGGTCTGTATTTTCAAAATCATGTAAATGCAATATCTCAGAAACGTACTGACTTCAATAAATGATATTTGGTATGTGAGTTTTCGACTACAGTTGTAGTTTTGTGTCAAATTTTGGTTTCAGTCGGTAGGAAAAAGTCGTCCAAAAGACATATTCTGATTTTAGGTGCATGTGTATAAAACAAATCGTAAAAAATTGCCAAGCATCGCTCTCTAACACTCGCCGACGACCTACAGTTAACCCTTGGCACTCTGATGTCTCTTTTCAGGCACCATTCAAGGCAGTGCATCATTTTGTCGTTTTGTTTGATTATTTTCTTAATATTTGACTGGTAAAAGTACTTAAGAGAGGTATAAATAAGTAGATGAATTTTCCGGAAAATCTCAACTTAAAAAATTCATATATATTAATTTTTCGGAGTAATAAACAAATCCTATTATTCGGCAAAATATGTGGGCATTCAATTACTTTTTGGAGCTCTAAGGGTTAATAATACACTAAACTATTTATTAGACAGCATACTAGAAAGTTTCTGGTAGGCCGCTTTCCATAATCTTTTTAATTGATGTAAATTTGAAACTGCGAAATTCTAGATTTCTTTCAACAAAAACCCTATTTGAAATCAATGAAAAGTACAAGGACTTTTTCCCTTATTCTTGGAAAAATAAGTCAAATAGATTTGACAGGATATTATTACTTCTTCATTTGGAATGAAAATGCCTTTTCGCAATAGCCTTGTTTATAAAAAGTAAGGACGACAAAAAACTTAATGGACAATCACAAATTAAATGTCAACTAAATCGATGCAATTCAATATTCAGAATTATTTTACTACAAAAAAAGATTTCTGTCCATTCTTAAAGCATTACAGAAATAATTTCGTATTTTTTAACAGTAGTTAGATGACAAGAGCCACATCTGGTATTCCTTCTACAGAGTTTCTAACCACGCCTGCGGTATTGCGTTTGACCCTTGACTTACCAGGTCCACATACGCGATTGATCTTCGGCGAAATAGAAAGTCTAACCTAGGAGATCTCATCACCAGGCTATTGCGATCTCGTCAAAAATGCATTAATCTCTTAGCTTACTTTGCTTTCCTTCTGTCGAATTAGATTTAGTTTTTATGTAGTTTACTGGCGCAAGAGCCATGTTTGGCCAAAGTGCGCCAATCAAAAAGTATAAAAGATATTTTTTTAAAACTCATTTGTTAAAAAATAGCACAGATGTTATAAGATAAAAACTATAAAATCGATGTGTAAAATTGTTTTAGTATCTTGAAACTTAAATCTATGAGTCATATCATTTTTATGTAATGACGTAAAAAGTAAGAACTTAATTAACAATGCTTAACACATACAGGATTAAAAAAAAAAACTAAATGCACGTAAAAAATCAATAGCTCTTAGGAATTTAAAAATATTTAGGTGCTCTTTTTCACCCACGAAGTCTTGTGAAATTAAAGGCGTGGTAAAAAAACGAGAACATTAAGTATTAAAAGACGGGGCAGTCAATTAAAATATGATGAACAGTATATTAAACTTGACAGCTGTTGCACACAGACGCATTTTCGCCAAAAATTAGATGTTTGTGAGTGAAACGCGTATGTCCTATACGGAGACGAATCAATTTAACATCCATCTCACGTATAGGATGAACAAGCCAAGGAAAAATGTCAGTTTTAATAGAATGTAATTTATTTTGGATCTGCAGATCCCATGACGTTTGCCAGTTAAAGCATATGTCTTGATTAATGGACCTTTTAATGTCGACCTATGTTTAAAAAGGTCGTTGCAGATTGAGGCATTTCCGCCGTTTCATTTCCAAAATGCCAACATGGCTCAGCACCCAAGAGAAAATAATCTGGAAGTCATTTCTTAAAAGTCGCAAGGTGAATAAAATTTTGATGGCAATGGGATGTATCCTATTTTGGTAGGGTGAAAGTGTCTCCAAAGCGCTCATGCTATCAGTATAGATAATAAATTTACGCTGAGCAGAGGTTGAAATTTTCTGAAGTGCACCGAAAATTGCCACTAACTCAGCAGCAAAAACATAAGTAACTTGTGAAGACGGTGACTCAGTGTATCAGATGTAAGAACGACTCCACAGCCAGCATATCCATCTGATTTCGAGCCATACGTAAAAATTGGCACGAAAAAAGAATACCGATAGTGATGATATAAAAAGAACTGTTGGAAAACCACAGATGCAACTGAGGGTTTATCGAATCCAATGAAAGAATTCAAGTAAGAAAACTGAGGGATATCCTAGGGTGGGATACTAAAGGTGTCAACAGCTTTAACACAAACCGTGTTAAGGTACGAGTCATACAGTAACAATTTGGCTCTTTCAAAAAATGGAAGGATGTGAGAGGGGCGGGCGTTATAAAGTCGACGGAAACTTACTGACATTGATACTTGGCTCAATGGATGTTTTGGTGCTGATTTTGAGCAAAAATAAAATAAGGCAGACATATTCTCTCGCCTTAAAGAAAAGGGTAGTTGGTGACATGTAACACAGAGGCTTTCAACTGGGGACGTGTGAAACGCACCAGAACAAATGAGCAAAGCACAATGGTGGATGGTTTCCAGTCGCCGTAAAACAGATCGACGTGCAGAACTATACACCATACATCCATAATCTATGCAGGAGAGAATAATTGCCTGATAAATACGGAGAAGGGATGTTCGATCGGCTCCCTAAGATGTTTTTGAGAGAACCTTTAAAATATTTAAGGATTTCTCACACTTCTTCCGCAAATATAATATATGCGGTAGGAAGGCGAGTTTACGATCAAAAATCACTCCCAAAAACCGTACTTCATTCACAGCAGGAATAGGAATATTTTTAATTTGTATAGAAGGATCCTGGTGAACGTTTCTTTTCCGGCAGAAATGAATACAAGAACTTTTCTCCGGGAAGATAGTGTGACCATTATTATCACACCAAGCTATCTATTTACAGCATTTTGAAGTTGTCGCTCTATTAGCGTCATGTTACTACCTTCGCATGAGATCTGCAAATCGTCAACATAAAGTGTTCCATGAATAGATGAGGGCAACCGATTTAAAATTTGGCTCAGATGAACAATAAAAAGTGTAACGCTGAGGATACTTCCTTGCGGGACTCGCTCTTCTTGAATAAAATTATTTGAATAAAAGTTACCAACTGGGACACGAAAGTAACGTTGTGCTATAAAGTTTTGTAAAAAGATGGGCAAGTTACCCCTAAAACCCAAATTAAATAGTGCAGAATGTATGCCATATCACCATGTACGGTCATATGCTTTTTCTATATCGAAAAATATGGAAACAAGGTGATTCCTCCTAACAAATGCGTTGCGAATTTGGGTTTCAAAAATTACGGTTGTCAAAAGTAGACCGCCCTCTACGAAAACCACTTTGCAACGGGGAGATGCATCCTCGTTTCTCCAATTCGAAAATTAAACAAGCGTTGGCCATACGCTCGGAGGTCTTACAAAGCAATTTGTAGGAGTAATCGGCCTGTAGTTCAGAGGGACAAATGATTCTTTGCCAAGTTTTAAGACAGGAATCACAATAGCTTCCCGCTATTGTGAAGGATATTTCTGTTCAGACCATATTCTGTTAAAAAGTAGTTACAGATTGGAAAGGGAAATGTTATTGTCAAATGGCGAAGCATGTTATACGTGACTCCATCTGATCCAAGGCTGGTATCATGAACTTCAGACAGAGCCATCTCCATTTCGTGCATCCTGAATTTACAATTATATGGAATGGTACGTCGGGATTAAAGCGCAAAGGCAACCGTTCAGTGCGATTCTTAATTGCCAGAAAATGATGGCCGTAAGAATCAGTTGCGAAAACTTGTGCAAACGCTTGGCCAAGAATTTTAGCAACATCTAATGGGCTGGAATACATCATATTACCAGTTTTTAATATAGGAATAGAAGCTTCATTATGGATCCCATTAGCAGTTTTTACCTTTTTTCTCATAAAAGTTTAATGGGAGTGGAAGATGTGATGGATGAAACAAATTTCCTCCACGATTCTCTCTGACTACAACGCCGAATACGGCGAGCTAGCACTTTTGCTCTTTTAAGTAGACAGCGACAGTTATTAGCTAAAAACTGTTGAATCTGCTGCCCATGTGAATTGGTACTATCCGAGCCCCATAGAGTACTGCGTCCATAAAAATCACCGAGTCTAATAAATGGCTTAGGAAGCTGGTCCACTAAAGTATCAAGGTTTTGTTGACGTATGATAGTATGAGGCGGAAGATAAATACAGCAGACTGTAACCAAAGATCGTATATGAATTTGCACAGCCACAACCTGAAGAGACGTATGTAAAATAACAGGTGTGCTCTGATAATGGTTTGAAGTAAGGATGCAGACACCTCCAAAACCATCCAATGCCTGTGACCTTCCGAACACTATATAACCGCGTAATTTTGATGGAATATTGGGTGTCAAAAAGGTTCCCTGGACACCGATACAGACAAGATGAAAATTGTTAATAATGGACTTTATATCCCGTAATTTTTACAGAATGCCGCCACAATTCCAAGAAATGAAGTTACCCATTAAGAGAGATGCTTGACTTTAGGAAGAGTAGAGGCATTAGTTTGAGTTGCCGGATCATCGCAACTCATTTCCAGTTCGTCTTCATCCTCAGAGGCATGTAGTTTAATATCAGGGCTAAGAGACTTGTCCCCAAAGATAGTTGTTAAATCTTTAGGGACATTACCCTGCATCGCCATCCCGAAAGCGACGGAACTTTTGGATGTTGATTTTTTTTCAATTTCATAGATCTTTTTGCGAAAATCCGCGTTTTGCAAGTTTTAATGTTAGTGAACTTTTTTTTTTTTCGTTTAGACTTTGTTTTTTGAAAGTTCTATTATTCGATCGTCCAGAATCGGAATCGGTAAAGTTTTCGGATGGTTTGGATGGATATATATTTTTTTAGCATTTTTCACACAATTTGCACATGAACAGTTTGAACAAAAGGTGTTTTGAACTGCAGAAGCATAACTTTTACCCGGAGTAGGTGTTTGCGCTTCAACTTTACGCCTGGCTTCGGGGTATGCGATATCTTCTTTAAACTTAACAGTAGTAATTTGGTTTTCTAGTATCCAGCGCGGACATGATCGGGAATAAGAAGGGTGATTACCGCTACAGTTCAAGCCCTTTTCTTGTGCGGAGCTTTGCTAGCTATCATGCCCGTTTTCTGCACAGCAGGCACATGTCAGAGACCTGCGACAATTCATTTAAGAATGGCCAAAGCGCTAGCATTGAAAACATCTAAGAGGGCTGGTATGTATGGACGGACTGGTAGTCTGATGTAGCCAGCATAAACACATTCTGGCAATTTAGGTGTATTAAAAGTTAAAATGAGGCGTTTTGTCACAAGGATTTCTCCACCATGCCGAAGAATGATGCGGCGGATATTTGTGAATTCCCTGTGGTTTCATTTCAGAAATAATTATCTCCAGCGGAACGTTTAGCAATTGTCCGCAGGTAATCACACCTTTTGAAGTATTCAAAGATTGATGCGAATTTACTGTCACCGGTATTGTCACTAAATTTTTAAGTTTTAGTATCTGCTGGGCTTGCTTTTGAGAATTCCCCTCAACAAACAAGTCACCAGAGCGCATTTTTTTATTGATGTCACCTCTCCTACTGTTCCCATTACAGCCTTTTAAACAAGAAATGGCGATATATTATGAAATGTTTCATTAGCATTAGAGACCCGCTTTACAACAAAAACTCTGTCAAAATGGTGAAAATTGTTTACAGGAGTTGGTACTTTGTGATGCCCACTGAAAGGACCCTTTTTAGAAAACCCCACATGATATTGAGGGCAATTCAGGGCCGATGGCACCGCCCACCATGAAGCCCAACAAGGGAAGGCAATTACCGGCTCTGGTCTTTTCCAGCCACGGCATACACCTTAGTGCTAGCCGGAACCTATACGCTCAGAGTTACCCCCGGGGTGAGTGACCATCCTTAACGGCGAGCCCAAGGAGTAACCCCTTCGCTTGATCCCTAGAAAACTAACCACTCAGGTTGTTAGTTACCATCCGGTTGATACACAGGGGACCACAGTCACTTCCTGTATAATGGGTCGCCACGCACGGCTAACATGTGGGAGTATTTGCTGTCCATGAGAAGCAGGAAGCAAACAAAGCGACGACAGCTTCTCATGGAGAGCTTCCTTGCCTGCCCTTGAGGGATAGAAGGACCAAGCAAACAGCAGAAAGTGAAAGAGAATAAATTGAAAGGGAGTAACGATCCCTGCGTACCTCGGGATCGGGACACCCGTACTCACCTATAGTAGGTGAGTCCCTGAGGGGTTCCTTCTGGAGAAAGACAGATTTGTGGAGGAAAAGTCTTCAGAGAAGTAAGCGGGTTTTCGCTCCTCCCCGGGAGTACATCATATTGAAGTGACTAGCATACTCTGGATATCTAGGATAGTAATAACTTGTCTAGATATTTAGATCAATTGATAAAACGATGACAGGAACTAAAGGAAAACCTAATTGCCATCACCGGAAACGATACAATTTCTCTTTCAGGAGGTACTTTTAACGCAGTATGAAACTTGATGCCCATTCCCAAAGTTTAATATAACTCACAGGGAAATGAAAACCAACAAATATGATGGATAGATGACCACACCAAATCTGTGATAATCTCTTGGGATAGTCATATCACTGACCTCCAGCCCGCCACTAAAGCAAACGGATTAACCTCGCAAGACTGATTGACCTTTATGGCTATTTTACTTTATTTCAAAGCACCCATTTAATGTAATGTTTTTTTAAAAGCGAATTTTTTAAAGGTTAAGCACTCGTGTTTGGTGTTTTTGAAACACCAGTCTATACTACTTTACTCCCTGATGGCTAATGGCTTTATAAACAAAGTGAATGATTCTCAGCCTATGGAACACGTTATTTTACAAATGCCTCAAAATAAAAATCGAGCAGGTGCGAGGACAAGAAAGTCCTCCTTCCCCTAAAGTCGAAAAAACTAAATATTCATACCAAAATGAGAAAAAAAGACAATTTCTTTTCATGAAAATAACAGGTTAATCTATAAACAAACGCCACCTTTAATTTGCTCCCCCTTGAATGCGTAATAAATCTAAAATTTTAAACATGGAGTAAAACTGTTTTAAATGTATCCTATTTAATAAAAATATAGAAAAATTAACCTCCCTTTTGTTAAATCTAATATGTACTGCATATCTATATTGTAAATCAATTTTATTTTTTATGAGCTATTCAATTTTCTTTCTTTTTGTTGTTGTTGTTTATTTTCTTGAAAACTCTAAAAGTCAAAGAACTCATCTTCTATGTATGCTAAATACAGAAAATACAACGCTGAATTTAAAATGTAAGTACAAACTAATGATGCATCTGACTTGGTTCGGTGACATTTTTTTTTTAAATGTTTAAAAGTGGATCGCTTAATAAGGAAAGTATATTCTTAAAACTGAAATATATCCTTTCTTACATGCATTTATATTTTTAAAGATTAAAAACTGAACCACCATTCATTAAGTAATTTATATAATCGTTTCAGGATATAAACGACCATATTTAAAAAAATTTAAATATTACAAGTGGCAAATATATAAATATATATATATATAGCCATTATCAATAATGTTTGAAAAAAATGCCTAGATAATGAAACAAAAGCCCAATTTTCAATGTTAAGATAAAATGCCATTAGTAAAAAAAAAAAAAAAAAAAAAAAAAAAATGAATACTAATTTTCCACTTAATATACATATCTCTCTCAAACTATCTATAATGGAATACACCAAAAGATAAAAATTTTAATACATAATTTATAAACATTAAAATATGTTATTAATTATTTTTGTTGAAACTACTAGATGCTTTGAACCAAAAGCTGAAATGAGGCATGTTTTATATTTACTATCTTAAAATTTGTGGCTTATTACACTCAAGGGTTTTTGATACATGCAAATTAGATTTCATTAAATTTATTGAACATTGGTTTTGAGATATTTTTTAGAAATTATGTTCATAAAAATACACCAGGGACACACACTGATTTCATTTCCTTTTGACAGAATTGTTCAAAATAAGAAAGTTATATTAATTCTCTTCTTACACAGGGAGAAACATTTTAAATATTTAAGGAGAATTTTATAGTAACAGAAGAATAAAAATCATTCTCTTTCGATTTGAAAATATTACTACGTCATTATTCTGTCCTTTCGCTATTCGTTTTTACCTGTCACGTACAATTAAGACATCTGTACCAATAGTAACATCTTATTTGAGTTTAAAAAATTATTTTTAGATCATAAGCTAAAATTCGAATTTTTAACTGAAGAAAAGCACTTTTTCAACTTAATCGAAAAAGATTCAACGGAAGAAGGGGGGGGGGGGGGCCAAAAAATTACTACCATACACACACACAAAAAAGAATTTTTAAAATATGTATTGACTTCCTTTTGGATTGAATATTTAATCTTACTGTTACATAGATTTTTAGTAGAGCTGCCGTTCAACTAATGTGCTTTGTTCATTTGCAGTTTCGTTCATCAAGAACATAAGATAAATTAGTTACCTCCTTGTATAAATATAAATTTGTTCATTTCTTCTCCAGGGTTTTCCTCAGTTTGTGGAATGTATCAATCTTTTAACTGGTTTGATTTCTCTGCTTTTTAATTAGATATCTCTAGTTTCAAGGATATATTACATTTATTTTACTAAAATTCCATAAACTCTTGAGGCAATATGAATACGGCAGTTTGTGTATCAAATTATTATATCCGGAATGATTTATTTTTCAAGTTTTAAAAATATGGAAATATGACGCACATGTAGTGCAGGAGCACAAGGGTTTGGGGTTAATTGTGAAAAGCATTTACTTTTGTCAAAAATCTGAAACGTTTGACGAAATGACACCAGTAAATTAAAAGAATATTAATCACTAAATACCAATTTTTTTTTATTTGCTGCTAATTAATGTGTTAATTGAACATTCACATTCATCGGATATATCTTAAACTCGATGAATAGACTGAATTTTACACTATATTGCTCATTTTGCTTGAAAAAAGAAACGTGACTTATCAGAATAGCGTAAAATAGTGTGCTGTTAGGTATCTGAAAACATGCAGTTACATGTGTCAGAAACACCAAGTGAATTGATAAGTAAAGCGATAAGTTCCATGATAAATCGTATCTGAATTGCTCTAGACAGTTGAAACCCGAAAAAATTGGAACTAATCTCGGAGTTATATGACGAGAGATCTTATTGAGAAATCTCTAAACAGTTTTCTTAAAAGAATTTTTTTTTTTGAAAATTAATCGGATGTTTATACTATTAGCGAATTTACCAGAAGGGTTGTTCCCGATGGGTTTAAATCATGGCCTTGATTCGTGGCGTTTGCGTCATATCTAGTAAATATACTTGAAATTGGCCAACATACAATATTTTGAAGCTCGTGATAGGAACACACTTTTGTGTCCGAATAAGATTAGATAATATGTATTTACAGTTCGCGAAGTTTCACCTCTAATTTCTCAAGTTCGGGAATGATATCATTAAACGCGAGATAAAATAAATTTATAAAAATGCGTTATCAGAAATTAAGATTAGAAGCATACTTCTTGTCATTACGTCTTATATGACAACTTAAAAAAGACGTTCAAACTTAGAGAGTGTGAGTAATTTGTTAGATAAAGAAACATTGCCCTCATAAATTGAAGGTTACATAGACCGCACACTTCATTGTTACGTAATTAACCTCTTGTATAATGCTTTATTCGTTTATAAATATGTCTTATATGTACTTTAATTATGGCCTTTTTTTAATATTTAGAATTTATTTAAAGAGAAAGTGTTGAAACAAGAGCAAGATAATTTCGGGTACATATTTGTTAACCATGAGGAAAGTCAACAAGAAGTTGGCTTTAAACAGTGAAGTGCAAGAGATTTCACGTTCTGAGAGTCCCGCACCACCAACTGATTTTACTAAACAGTGGGAAAGATCCCTCGAAAACTTTCTCGTAAATTCTTTCATAATGGTGCCATTTCGCATAAAATTGTGGATATAGGGAAAGGTCATGAATTATACCCAGATTTTTATTTTCAGAGTTCCTCATTTGAAATTTGTGCTCTTCAAAACATGCTAGAAATAACTTGTATATTAACTACATGATATTGGTACACATTAGTTACCAAATATTGATATTTGACTAGAATCTAGCTTTTCTACTGAATTTCCTGTGATCTTTGACGATTAATCGCTAGCAAGCGGTTCGTACACAAGCGCTAGAAAATCAGATATGTATTTGGGATACATTTTTCTCAACGAGTGAAAAGAAAATTTTACATGGAATATTTATAATCAAAAGAACACATTCTAAATTCCATTGATTTTAGTCTTTGCGTTTACATACAAGTATAAACAGATAAACAGTCGAATTATTGACATGTTCGGTTCCAAATTAGATACGAATTTAAATTCTGTATGCTAAACATGAGTACTAAATTTTATCTGTCTAGCTCTTTACGTTTTGTAGTTCATTTCATTGCACTCGAAAAGATAGACTTTCTCTGTATGGATTTTGTTCAGTTCACAATTTGTAAGAAATCTACAAGTTTGGTGTAAAGTTCATATTAGATTTCATTCTTCACGATAAAAGCATTTTTGATTTATGTTTACAGACAGGAAAGCATAGTTACAAAAGTGTATTTTTTGGACTCGGAGAGGTTTAAAATATTTTGATTTGACAAAATCTTGAATTTTAATTTTTTTGACAATTATAGTACTTTCTCTCCTTATAAGAGAAATGAAAATGCCTTTATTTACTTTATATTTTGTTTTGATTTACATACATTTTAGGTGATTTATAAATATCGACAGTCATCTATCAATCCAGGTTGGGTAATTTGAATCTCATTTCAAGATTGAAAATAATAAATAACCTCCGATCCAACATCGGTTAAGAGCAATCTACCTTGGACATTTTATCTATAGAATCCGGATTAGACAAAAAAGAAAAAAAAATCCCCGATAGTATCAATAATGTTGCTAGAAATATATAAGAAAATAAAACATGCTTATTCGAGTAATTCGTACAAAACTGGATTTTATAGGTTTAAGAAGAAACAACTTTCTTTTTACTGAAAGCTTAATTTTAGAACTGAAATTTTAACTTTACAAAAATTATTTCTTTCATTTCATTGAGCATTAAGATAAACACCAATTTTTTCAATGTAATGAACAGCGAAATGCAATTAACTATTTTGTTGTATAAATATTGTTTCAAATCAATTCTCTGCACGAGACTCTGCTTTTATTGCGGTCGGCTCTGACCATGAGGAACCATGTTCTGGTCCATAGTCCCCTCAGGGGAGGGGAATGCTTGTTTTCGAGTTGAAAAAAAATAATTCGCGTTTGTTCTTTCTTTTAATTTTTTTTTTTTTTTCCAACAGGGGTGAAAGTAAAGGTGATTTTGAGCAATAAAACATGAAAACATAAAAGAACGTTTTACGTGATTGATGAATATCTAACACAGAAATATTCACCCAGTTGCGTTTCCCTCACCTCTACTTTTGGTGGTGGAGAAGCCACATTTCTACCTCTACTACTGCCTAAAAAGAATGTGTGAATGTGAATTATGCAAATTCTTGTCAACCTGATCTTGCTCTTCCTGATTTCCGGTTGATTTACGGGCTTTATAAATGTAGATAATTTAACATGCAATGTATGCATAAATTGCTTCAGATAATTCTAGTATGAATCTACTATATAAGATAGTAACATTAGTTAATTAAGGATCTTCGACTCATACACATCAAAATACTCAAAAGATATTTTTCCTTGAAACATCTTTTGGCATGGAAAATTGTTTTTATTTATTATAACTCTTAACGATAAAAAATGCATCTATTTAGTTACCGAATTCATTCTTTTCAATTAAAAAAGTTATTTACTATAAATTTCTTTCTTTTAAACTTAATTTTATTTTTTAATTATTTGAATCAGTTTTAGCGTAGTTAAGTTACAAATCACCTGTTATGACATCTTAACTTGTATTTCATATTGAGAAAAAAAATTGTTATTGTAGCAGTTACAATATTCTTCTCGTCTCTTTTCAATACTAGATGGTGATACCTGATTAGATCATCCCATAATGCATTGCGAGTAATTAGAATGAGATGTGATACTGTACTGTTAAGCTGCGGGCGTGAATGTCTTGCCTTGCCTTTGTGTTTGTGTTTGTTCGATGTGTTTTACCTTGGCGCTTTTGAATGTAAACGTTGTTAAAAATTGGTTAGTTTGTTTCTTGAGACCAAATATATTTGATCAATTATACAAAATGTATATAAATAAATCATATTTGGCTATGACGCATCAAACTAAAGGTATATAGATTTTCCAAGTTTCCTTTATGAATTAATAATTCATTTAAAACTTTAAAAGAATTCAGGTTAATTTCGTAGTAATTTTAAAACCCCATGACTTTAATGAAATTTGAAGTGTATTCTTGTGACTAGAATTATAGTTTTATGTGAAATTTAGGTTCCATTCGTTTAGAAGAAAAATTAACCAAAATACATATTCGATTTTCTGGTACTTGTTTACTACCTGTGCCAGCAATTAATCAC
This sequence comes from Argiope trifasciata, assembly GCA_026543055.1. Classification (NCBI taxonomy): domain Eukaryota; kingdom Metazoa; phylum Arthropoda; class Arachnida; order Araneae; family Araneidae; genus Argiope; species Argiope trifasciata. Next base: position 139,013 of record JAPMOQ010026707.1, on the reverse strand, counting down.
CAAAAAATCACTCGAAATTCAGTAGGAACGTTGGACTCAAGTCAAATATGGATGTTTTGCAACTATTGTTCAATGATGACTTGCAATTCATAAATAGTTATTGGCTTTATTTACGAGAAAGAGCTCTTATTTGCAAGAAAAATCTCTAAACATTCGTGGCATTCACGGCTTTGCCAAAGGTCCAAGATTTTATTTGGAAGTGTTGGATAAATATTTGAGAGAATATGGGAAAAAAAAGTGTGTGTGTGTTTTTCTTCCTCATATACGAAATATAAAGGTCAAAATATTACAATCAACAAAAAATTCGACCACTTGATTTTGATAAATCCTCGCCCTTTAAACCTTCCTGAGTTTGAAAATTTTAGGTTTAAATTATAGTTGCCAAATTGTTAGTATGGTTGTGAACACGATAACTCAAAAAAGCATCAAGCTGAATGAATGAAATTAGGTATATTAGATCGAGGTTAATTAAGCTTAAAAGTTACTATTCGAGAATCATTTTACAAAATACAGGCACTACATCTAATTGTTTATTTTCCCTCCATTAAAAATTGAAATTTCAGTTGTTTAAATGTTATACTAAAGCATGTCATATTGTATAGACGTACATCAATATTGAGACAAAAAAGATTCATTATAAGCAATACTTATGATTATTTTCATTCAGAATTCAATTAACTGAAAAAGATTAATCATACTTAAGATTCTTCATTTTCGGGACATGATTATTAAATCAGCAACTATCTAAGAGCCTTGAAATTTTTCTTGTGGTATTTTCAGAGAAAATTAATTTCACACTTTCATTTAGTTTACAAAAATAATGAATTTGAATTCATTCAAATAAGAATCAAATATCGCTTAAACTTTGGAACATTGCTCAAGCACCATTCTTAGTCGACTACTTTTTGCTATTTTTATATTATGTTGCCTTATAATTTATGTCCAAACCTTTAATTAAATAGTATTTAGATTGTATTAAAATTTATGTAATTATTTTTCCTGATTTTGCTCAAAATTGTTTAAATGTTTCATTTTCTTTTTACGCTAGGTACTTAAACTCACTTCTCTTGAAAGTGATCAGCAATTACCCGTATCTTTATTTCTGTTAATCATAATTTGGTATTTTAACACGTTGACTGCCAATTACGAGATAACTCGTAGATTGCGTTCTTTTCTAGGACCAAACCATCTATGTTATTAGAAAATACCTTCTCAACCACAGAGAAAAGATAGCAAAGACTGGGTCATCTAATTAGATAGATGGTCCTGATATCAGGCGAGGGAAGTGGCAGTAAACGTGTTAAATTGTTTAACCAGACACCTTTTATTGACTTTAATCTGTGTATGGAAGTTACATAGGAAAAAAGGGTGCCTCTGAAATTTCACTGTCTGTGAACTTTTAGAGAATTTAATCCAGTCCTAGCCTTTTCAAATGCACATCTTTAATAAACCAAAACTTAAATGTTAGGTATATTATTATCTACCATAATTCTTAGGACTAGTCGCATATAATTGTTCAGCCTTTATAAAAATAATGAATAAAACAATAACACATTGCTAAAGTAATTTTCTCTTCATCTAATAACATTGTAATAATACTAATAGAAAATAACAATAAATTTCAAAATATATATTACCTGTTCTCAGAAACACATATGAACGATAAAAGCAAAAATACATGTATCGTCAATTTATTTAAGGCATAGCGAAGTTTCGTGACCGTAGAGGAGGTACCCCATTTATTAGGTAAGGTTCAAAACATAACTTTGGTATTTTCATGAAACATCCTACCGGAAAAGTGGCTTGGTAGTAAGGTTTTGACTAGGATTCGAACCCCGATTTTATTTCAGAAAATCACTATATAAGAAGACTTGGTGCATGCTAAATCCAACAGAACTGAAAAACCTCCAGATGATGCGGTGAGGTTTGAGAAACAAGTATCATTTTTATATATGACCGAGGTTCAAAGTTATAAGATTCATCCGAGAATATCTTTGTGTTGGTTCAAAATGAGACACATATATATAATTAAACTAAGCTTAGCAGAAAATTACCGAAATTTTGTGTTTATTATCCAGATTAAACTACAAGTTTATGAAATGTAAATGTATTCGAAAAGAGCACAGTTTTATGCACTGACACGAAAATGTTGGTATTGTAACAAACGATGTAACATAAATACATGGTTTTATAATAAAACTTTAAAAAGGTGTTCAAATGTGAAATTCCTGTTATTATTATTATTATTATTTTATTTTATTCAAATTGTGTATACAACACAGAAGCAAATTTTTAACTAAAGAATAGTTTAAGAGATAAAAATATTAAGATTGCATTCAAAAGAGGACTTTTGATTAGTTCAGAATTTGCAGTTACCTAGAATCGCTGAGCTGAAGGGGCCGTAGGCAGGTCGATCAAAACAGTGTTATTAGCGCCCTTGTTCTATAGTAAATAAATTTATACAGAAATATTTCTATGAATTATAAAATATTAGAATAATATTAAGATTTTTTTGTCACGTATAATTGGTCTGGTTCCTAATTGTTTCATTACGTTCATTTTATTAATGCAGCGTTTAGAATCCTCCAGCGTCTGCTTAAATATTATTTCTTCTCATTTTCGGTTTCAGAAACCTTCTGCTTTCTTGCGCATTCTTTGAGAGGCGTTATTTAATCTGAAAAATGATTAGGGCAAAGCTGAAAAGAGGAGATATGTACAATTACCAATAGGGTGAAGGATTATTCACGGAATTAAGATGTATGATAATTGGTCTCGTTCTTCATACCACCCCTAAGAGAAGTACAATAATCGAAACATTTTTGTTTCAAGATCAGTACAAACGTAGATGCCACACAATTACGAGTCATAATAAAAAAATACTATTACATTGTCACAAAGTTACGAACAATCACCTAAAATAAATCAGAATTTTTATAAATTTAAAATGTGTTGGGGTGCGAACAAAACTACAGAGGGATTTCATAAATTTCCATCACCTAAGTTCGCATAGTGCATACACCCGTCATTGATGGCATTATTTATAGCAATAGAAAAGAGTACAAAATGAGTACGTCACTGAAAAAAAAACTATCAATATCTGTAACTGCTAGAAGTTTGACTCTCGTTTTTGAATCCCTCATACAGAATTCTCGAAATCTCTGCAATTCCATTTGATTTCCTTGAAAGGAAATTGTACCAGATGTTTTCATATAAATTAATTTAATTAAATTGTCTATAATTAAGGGCACTTTTGGGGAATTCAGATGGTAGAATTCTCGGTAATAGGACAAATGCGTACTACCACTTTCGTACGGGTCATATAAGATCAGTAAATCCCGCTTAGCTTTTTGAAAAAAAAAAGAGGTAAGGAGTGATTAATCTAGGTTTGCTAAAAACTTTATCTGTTGGCAGGAGTATTTGGCGGGAAAGTGTATCGGTGTTTTAACCAAGTAAACGTAAGATGTTTTCATATAAAAAAAAAGCTGAAAGGAGGAGATATGTACAATTACCAATAGGGTGAAGGATTATTGTACACATCTTGTACACATAGAGAAAACTTTTGTCTCTATGTGTACAAGATATGCTGACTCTGTACACACCAGGCCATCTCTCTATGAAATTTGGCAAATATATATTTTGGAGGGAAGAAAAGAGATTTTTTAAAAATCTTAATTAATCAAAAAATAAAAGAAATATTGCAATTATTTTCCTTATAACTTTCTAAAAATTTACAGTAAAAAATAGTTTTTACTGCATCTTAAAATTCAAAAAATACATATTAAAAACAGTACGTGGGAATATTTCCTCATGTCTTTTGTCATATATATAATTTCCCGTATCGTTGTGACCAAAATATGAAGCTTAGATTTTTCCATGATGGGTAGGTTCCAACACTGGATAAGTCTGTAATAATTTTTTTTGTGATTTTTGTATTTATGAATAAGATTTAACGTCAGAATGAAACACTATTAGAATTTTTTTTTAAATGCCTCCATTTTAAAGCATCTTTTTACTAAATGGATGACAAAGGCTGTAAATTTAAAATATACGACTAAATAAAACAAGAACGCTTGCATTTTTACGCTTGAATTCTCTGAATTATTCATTCACAGTCTAAGTGTGCTAAATATAGTTCTCAAATGAAAATCAATAAACTTTAAAAGAAAATTTAGAATAGAGATTCCATTCTAAAAAATTCCAAACGTAATTATTACCATCACAAACGATTCTAATTGTTTTAAAAGAAATTGATCATTTAAAAATACATTTCAGCTGATTAATTGCACATAAGTCAATAAGAGAATTTAACAGTTGATAAATTTCCTACTATTTGAGATTGTTCAAACCTTTTGAACTTCTGGGAATCAAATGCATAATTCATATACAAATGAAATAAATAACTTAATAAGCCTGATATAACTATAAAAATGCATCTTATATTATATTTAAACATCCAATATTCTCCTTTATATGAAAACTTTATCTTTACATATGAAAATATAAAAGGAAGATCTTGACCATAAAACATACATGTGATCTAAGATCTGTATTCTTTTTACAGAATAAAAATACGCAACTTAAAAACTGATAAATCAATAAAATTAATGATTTTTTTTAAATTTTAAGATAATTCACATTAGAGATAACATATTTTTGTGTTATTATTTTTAAATGCACTGAATTGGATATTTCTTTTTTTCCAAATATACTTGTGTTTAACTTAGTATCTCTGCGTACAATGGTGTATGTTTTAAATAGACTGATAGACGCATTATATGCATTCACTTTTATTCTTGGAAGAAAATCTTATTTTACGAATTAAAATTTTTAGATTAAAGTCTGAATATTCTACACTTTAATTTTTTAATAATATTAAACGAAAAATTTGGAGATATCTGTCAAATTTAAAGCATATGTTTCCGTGTTAAAAATCCATTTTTCCATCCCCCCCTTTGTATGTGTCTGCGTATGTTATCTGGTTGTTTGTTATTTAATTAGTTTAGTTTAGTTATATTAACGTCCCGTTTAAAGCAACACGGCTATTTTGGGACGGACCTCGTCATTTTGAACCACGGTCAGATGACGAGGACGACACCTGAAGTGGCACCCCTCTCTCTACACCACACCACACCAGCGGGAGGACGTTTTGCCTGACAGATTTAACGTGCAGGAGACCCCCTTACACGACGGATCTTCGGTGGAATCGAGTCTCGAACCTGAAACCCTCCGGTTCCGAAGCCGAGACCTTACCACCAGGCCACCGCTGCCCCTGTTTGTCATTTAAATTCCTAAAATAGTCTTTATTTTATTTTATGAATTAAAATTAAAATTCGAGATATTTTAGTAGAAACTTACAACTGAAAATGGAATAATAATATGTAAGAAAGCTTGTTTACTATTTTTTAAACTTGTCCCACATTTACTATTTGATTTTTATAATACAGCAATATTTTGAATATTATTTTAAAATATTCTCAGTGATTTATTTTGTCTTTTTTGACACTGTTACAACTTTAGGTAATTTTGAAACGCTGTGTTCTCTTATTTTTTTTATTGACGCTGTAAATTTTGAAAGTAGGATGCATCAGAAGCTTATAAAGATTACTTATGATAAATATTAATCGAAATATGCATATCCAGGCAAGTTAACATAATATTCTAGCTGAATGAAGAAGTATTTAAATATGACGAGTCTGAGTAAATGACAAATATTAACAAAGAGTCATTGGTTAAAAAAAGCAACAAAGAAAATTCTCCTCAAACTAAAAATTAAATAAGAAATTGAATAAATTTAGGGGAAAGGAGATAATAGTCTACAAAATTGGGGAATAGTGTTGAAAAAACCTTATTCTGCTGTGTAAAATAAAAACTTAAAATCTATTTTGTTGAATCGTGTTTTTCCCCCCATAAATTTTTATTTGTTAAAGAGTTAATTAAAATTCTATCTAAAACATAAATATATCGCATATTTCACTCTTAGAACTGCTTAGCTAGGGTACCTGTATATCGATGTAACGATAATTCGCTTGTAAGCAGTTTAGTTTCGAAGAAATTAAACATCGCTTTCAAAATTTCTTTTATGTTCAGCAAGAGTTTTCCCTGCAAAGCAACAACAGAAGTCTGACCTTTATTTCTTTTAATAAAAAAAATTAAATTCTAAATTCATTTGCTCTTGAATTCTTATATTGATGTCAACTGGACTTCTGCAAACTATGGGCTCATTGTGAGATAACCAGACTTTTTCCATAGCCAAATATCTGCAACTTGTACATTATTTTTACGAAAAAAAAATGAAATAGAGCTTCTGAATCAATGGGCATATCCAAACTTGCTCTTAAAGTCATTTCTAAAATAATTAAATTCCCAAGAGATTTCAATCTATTATACAGGAGCTGTAATGTTAACAGTCAAAGAGATTATTTAAATAATTCTAATCAAGGGGGAGGGAGAACAAAATTTTTAAATTGATAAAGTTGGCAATTGTCAAGGAGCCCCTCAGCTCTTAATAATTTTTAATAGTTGTAGAAAGGTGTTTAGTTTCATACTTTCATTTAACGACAGAAGGCTCTGCAGTCAAATATATTCAATCATAATCAATATTGGTTAAATTAATTTTGAAATTTTATTCTAGTAATATTCTTAATTACCATTTACAAGTTATTCATTTTACTATTTTATAACTCTAAAAATTTGGAGTTTTATAATATATATATATATATATATATATATATATATATATATATATATATATATATACCCTCCTTTTACAATATTGTTTAGAGCATAAGTTCCTAACCTGGGCGATAACGCCCCCTTGTGGGTGTTTGAAGCTTTAGGGGGTGGGGGTAAAAGACCCAGAGAAAATTAGGGGCGTTAATATGGCAGGAAGGGGCGTTAGAAGATTAATCAAATATAGTGTAAAATAACTTTAAGGAACGATTCCAGGACATTTAAAACAGGGACATACCAGACTGAGTTTGGGATCTTTTTTCCAATGTCAACACAGCAGGATCACCGCAGTTAGAAGAAGAACTAATAGAACTGACCATAAATAAGGATCTAAAAATTAAATTTAAGAATGACTACCAAGAACTTTGGCTGCAGAAGGCTATTTCGCAACTGCATTCAGGATTAAGGCCGATTGTTCAACAACTTCTGATAGCATTCCCCTCTTCATATTTAGCAGGTGGATTTAGTGCCAAGGCAACATTGGTAACAAAAAAGAGAAATCGGCTCCGTATTACATAACGCGGCGACTTACGATTGTTGTCAAGTGAAAGCGAGCCTGATATTAACAAGCTCCTTAAAATGCATCAAATTCAGCCTTCTCATTAGTTAAGTTAAAAATTCGGTGTCTTTAAATTTTAATAAAAATATTTTTCATTATAATTAAGTATGAGTTTTGATTGGTCTCTGAAACTGTCATTTTATTCATTTAGAAAGCAATAGTTTATTATGAATTAATTCGTATAATCAAAATCCCTGTCTGTCCTTATGACAGGTAAGCTAAAATTTTTATTCCTCTTTTATTAAACAAAGAAGAAATTCAGTAGCGTTTCAATTCCCAACAATATTCTATCTATTAGAATTTTTTATTTAATTCTTGTTTACACCATGTATTATGTGCTCTCTTATTTATCTGGAGTGGGAAAGGGGGTGATATTAAAATATTCACTAGAAAAGGGGGCGTCAGTTCAAAAAAGGTTGAGAACCTCTGGTTTAGTGTTAAAGTTGTTTTCAATATTTTTCTTAAAATTAATTTTACGTTTTGACAGTGCATTTATTTGATATGCACAGTGTTGAAATTGACTTTTTAAAAAGAGAATTGCGACTTCAGTTTTCAAAACTTACAACTTAAAATTGCTGAATAAAAATTAAATTAAAATCAGTAAAAAATTTGATGGGAAAAGGTTGTTTCGAGATTTGCATTATCACAGGGCCCCTGGAAGGTTTAAAATGGCCATGAATTCTTCTGAAATTAGAAATAATTACATTGTTTAAAATATGGTTTAAAAAACACATACCTTATCGGTAAAAATTTCAATAAAGATGTAGGTGTATATTGTTGAATAGTGTATTACCAACACTATTGTTAATGACATTTTACATATAAGAACGATATTTAAAAAAAATTAGTTTCTGAAGAACGTATACTACATATATTAATGTAAATATTTTTTTAAAATTCTGTTTAATATCTTAACCGTAGATTAAGATTATAGTTTAGTAAATAATGCAACTAGGAGAAAATCAAATTTGAATTCAGCTAATATGACCTATAAATTTTCGGTGATTAAAATGATCAGTTAGCAAAATATTAACATTCTTCTGATTTAGTAAGCTGCTTATTTTATGCACCGTGTATTTACAATATTACCTATACAAAATGCAAAGTCATATAATGAACAAAAAATTTATCTTTATCAGAGTTCAGATTTTAAAAAAATGTAACGACATTGAAAGTGTGTCTACGAAGATAAACAGAAAAGTTTAAATTTGTAAAGGCGTTCTACTCTGGAGTTTAAAAAAAAACTTATATAGCATAGAAAATTAACATTCGTAGTTGGAATCTTCTCTTACTACTTACGTCATTTGAAGAATTGTTTTTATAACTATTCCCACCTTACAAATCGTTTTAATACTTTTAACATTATTTAATTGTACTTCATACTTAAGAAACAATAATTTTTTTTAAAGTTTGAATATTTAAGTAACACCCATTTCAGTGTTCAAACTTACTGAATTAAACAAACGAATCAAGAAGAAATAAAACAAAAACAAATGAAACCTAAACTCTTTTGTTTAATGCAAATCATTATATTCATGTAAAATAATGCATTTACCAAAATCTAGATTATTGTTCCAAAGTGGATATAGTATTTATATGAAAAAAATATCTTTTGTCATTGATTTTTATCGTACAGTTTTGAATAAACTCATTGAAAAGCAGTTCATGCTTCATAAAAAACAAGGTGGAAAGTATTCAGATAGTATCAAAACGCATGAAATTGTATTAAACAACATTAAGTATTCGAAATTTTGCAAAACATGTTAACTTTCTCCAAATCTGACACTTCCAAATAACGTTTAAAATGTTGCAGCCTCTTCTAAAACTGATCCTTTACAGTAGCACAATCCCATTGTAAACGAGACCATTGATTGACAGTTTTATGAGTTGTATGCATAGAGCCGAGGTTACATGACCGGCCGCCTCACAGATTTGGTCATAAATCAGACCTCCGACCCACTGGGGACCACATTCCCCTATATCCACGAGGATGCATTTCAACTTCGACCCCTCTTACGGTTTTCTGGACTCTTTGATGCCTGGGCAATTTGTCGGTAGAGGCGACGGGCATCAAAGAAGACCAGAAAACCGCAATAGGGGTCAAAGGGCAGCACGTGGCTGGTCTGCAGACGGGTGCAGACCGTGTAACCTCGACTTATGAGTGTACGCAAGAGTCGTACAACCGAATTCTCCACCCATTCTCTTCCTACCAGGGCAAGCAACCTGAGAATATCTCACTACCTAAGAATTCTGAAAGAAAAAGACCTTCCCACGGACAGACAGTGAAACAATCTTTCATTTTTATAGAGCCATCTAGTGATAAATTTTCCAAACAAACTTAAAGACGAAAATTATTATAGAATAATGAATATTACAAAACATTCTTTATCCTTTATCATATTTACTGATGGTGTTTGAAAAAAAAAATCAAACCGAAGTTTATTTATTGTATTTACCTGCATTCAGAGGCAGATTTAGATATTTTGCGCCTCCAGACAATGTGAATAATGAAATACTTCTTTCAATTACTGGTCAAGTTTCACATTTCATCAAATTTTTAATTTAGTCAGCAGGTTAATGATTTGTTTTAGTTTAATTATTTTTATTTTAATAATTTTAAGAGAATGTGTATTTTTCTTTATTTTTTATAAGTATAATATGCGAAAAATGACTAAAGCATCGAAGTTCTTAAAAAATTAACCATAATTATTAGTTATTTTTCTTCTTACTTATAAATAATGGAAGCATCTGATTATAATATATCAAAAAAAAAATTCTTTTAAATAGAACATTATAAATTACTATTATTATATTACTATTTTACAAGACTTGTCAAATATATAACGTACCTAATTATGTATCACTAATATACAAACATAATTATTTATGTTTTAATTAATGGTTTTCATAATTCAAAAATTACACATACTGTTGCCCTAACATTTTATAACTTAACGTATTTGTAATTGAGAGTAATTTTCTAACTTACATATTTGAATTAGCTATTCAACGAATAACAAAATTTTTTATTTCGTATCTGTAAAAGGAAACTGTTATAGAAAAATCTATATTCAGCAAATTTTTAGAATGATTTTTAGTTTCTATTTTACATACAGTAAAAATGCCAGAATACTTTTAGTTTGCAAAATTCTGGCATATTGTAGAAAGTCATAACATGTTTATTTATGACGCATATAAAAGTACTCTCATTTGGACATTCGTATCAATGATATAGAATAAAAGGAAATCTCTATTCAGATAGTTTCAAGAATGATCTCCGAACTATTACACAGTTTCGTAAGGCGCTTGCATAAATTGGTTTCCCATGTAATATAATGCAGTGTACCTTCTTGACTATTCCATAGTGTGAGGCAGAAGGAAAATATTTCAATCTTTTTTCGCAATTCTTTCGTAACAGACGAGAATTACTTCTTTTTCTAGTACTTGAGCTGTAACAACAACAACGATTTATGTATCTTAGCAGAAGTTAGCTTATCTTTTTCAGCCTGTTTGGCGCCGTCTTTTCCCTAAATGATGACTTTTGCAAATAAGAAAATATTTAGAAAATCCCAACATGAAAACAAACAAATATTCTGAGAATATTCTAGTGTGTAATACGGACAGTATTAGAGAATCCTCTGGATTTATATCATTTTTTTTTTAAATTTAAAATCACAAGGCAAAATGCGTTGATAAACAGAAAAAAACTAATGGGATAAACATGTCGAGAATTTTTGAGTAGGAAATAAAGCAATCGTCACTTTTTTTCTTTCTTTTTTTAAATCTTCGCGAAATATTTTGAAAACACAGTTGAGAATATTCTGTAGGCAAATTGCCAATCTTAAAAGGAATGAAAATTGTGAAATCAAGAGTTAGAATAATCATTTGTGATCAGAGAGTCAACATTTTAAGCCTGGATTCTTTCAAAATTGTACACTTCGTTGTGCACATATTAGAAAGGAATGATAAATAAAGTATAATCCACGCATCAACTTACAGCATTTTAAAATTTTGAAGTCAATATTTCCAGTATTTAGTCAGACAAGAATAAATAAATAATTTTAAAAAGTTACATTTTTAGGTCGATTCATCGTGTTAATGTTTTCAAAATTCTAAATCGTATTAATTCAAAAATTCAGATTACATAAGCAATTCTTATTATTTTCTATTTATAATTATAGGAAGGAATAAAAGAAAAGAAAATTAAAAAAGTAGCTTCTTAATACTGTAACGTTAAAGAACAACTTCATAACAATTCAAAGTATCTATAAATTAGTTTGAAACCCTTAATTATGGCAATCGAGAATCTTATGCTGTCAAAATAAATACTTTCGATTTTTATATGCAAACATACATTAATATAGAAAAAGAAAATAAAAATAATTATTAGTTAGTTATAAATAAGAATCAATCAATAAATAAAATGATTTCTTAAATCAAGGTAGCTTTTTCATTTCACTTAAATTCTTTCATGTTTGTAAAAATGGAATTTTGTAATAGATTTTTCAATCACTTCTTAAGTGCTGAAGTTCTGAAATTCAATTCATTTGCGTTGTCGGGAACAACACAATATTAAGATATTTTCAGAAATTAATTATCAATTTTAATCCCTTATAAGAAGCGACATCTAGCAATGAATTATGAAAATTTAGATTACAAAATTCCGTAATAATTGTAACAAAGAATTATGAAATTCATTAATGCTAAAAAATATATAGGAAAGTATTTAAAATGGAATATATATAAACATTTTTTTTCTTCTTTTCTGTAAAGAAATGAATTTTCAAAACATGACATTCTTTTATGGCTCTATGTGACGTATTGTTGTTGTTGTTACTCATGGCACTTTAAAAATCTGCTGACAGAAAGCTGTCAGCGATTTACGCCTAAATTAGTGTCCCTTGTTTTATTCAGTAGCGCCAAGAGTACAACTTAGCTACTTCATGCTTCACATTCGCTTGTACAACCCTTTTTTACAGGGGGACACATTCACCCTACTCATACATAGAACACAGAATAACAACCATGTCCGAAACCGGGACGCCCAGATCACGGGGAAAACGCGCTACCCCTATGCCAGGACACCGGCTTTGTGACATATGATGATGGTAAGCGTATGATTCCCACTATGTCCCGAATATCTCTAAAGAAATCTAAATAGGGTCATTAGAAAGCAATTCAAAATTACACTAGTCGTTCACTATTATTCAACAATGTGTACAGGCCCAAGCTGATCGATCCTTGTACATTGCCATTGGAATCAATAGTATACAGGGTTGAAAGGTAACTGGAGAAATAGTCATGCAAGAATAAATTCTTTTTTCTCAGTCGTCAATAGTTTTGTTGGTGATGGGTATGTGTGTGCCCGATATCGAATGGTTGATAGCAAAGAGTCTGGAGCTGAAATAATTGATCTTACATTTACCCTTTTCTGTTTTGTTATGTACAAAAGGATCATCATCGTTATTACCCTAGTGGCACATATGTTCTGTACAATATCGTGCGATATTAAACAAGATTCGCATTATTATATAATACTATTGTATAATATAATCTTGCACAATTTTGTGCATTATGTTGTGCTACCTGGGAATGAGGGAATCTGTCGTTGTTCGCCCACTTTTGCCGACATCATCAAATAATCCGATGGCTCCGAAACAAATGTTGAACGACTCTTCGATTTGTCCATACGGAATCCTTCGATCCTATAGTAAAACCTCTTTCGATTTCTAACATATGTTCATATTGAACATAGAATAATTACCGATGAGATAGATACTTTCGAAATGGAACAACATTTTTTCCCCAATAGTTCGAGAATCTTCTTACTTGCATCTGCCGGATACACAGTTTCGATGCATTATAACAACGATGACGCCTTTATTTATTGCCAAATTTCAAACATTTGCAAGCTTAGTCGAAATGTCTTCGCCAAAAAAATTTCATTCTATCCCGGGAATATTTGGGAATAGTTTTTTTTTTTTAATTTTGGATTTTGACCGCATAGTTAAAAACTGCCGGTTCTGAATGCAGATAAGTTAACATTAAAATGGATCAATCATTAAAATTAATTTTAATCTTGAAATTATTCGTTATGTTTAAGCATGTTGAACAGGGGCAGATTAAACTGTTTAAGAACTCTTAAGTAATGCACAAGTTAAGTAATTTGGGATTCCCGTTTTCGCTCACCAGCTTCCTACATCAGATACTTTTCAATTATTTTTTAGTTTTCTGTATAAGCAGTTTCATGTAACGAATTCTGATGAACGGAAGATACATTTAATTACGGTCCCTTTCGATAAAGTTAGTTTCAAAATTTCGCATTTAAAAAAAATCACGATTTAAATTTAAAATGAGTTCTAAATGAAATAATACGAAAAAATTCTTTTGAATACAATTTCAATATTAAACTATGGAGTCAGAGCTTTTTAAAATTATGAATTTTAAAAAAGTTGTTAAACAACATAAAACTTGAAAAGGATAATTAATTAAGAATATTAAAACAATGTTATACATTTAAACAATACTTCATCCTAATTAGGATATATTTCAGTACACATTCCATGTAAAATAAATGAAAAATGTTGTTTGATATTTTGAAACAAAAACTGTAATTATGCATCAAATTTTGAACCTAATCAATCGAGTAAAAGAATAACTGTTCTAAAATACATACTTTATTCCCTTCATTTTATGTTAAGATAAACATAAAATGAACCATATTTCAGCAAGTATGTAATTGGTATTTATTAGTAGACAATTATGAGTAAATAAAAAGTTGGTAAAATAGGAAAAACATCGGGAATCATGCCACTTTAAAGATTTTTTTTTCTAATATTGAATAAAATTTTAAATAAGGACAATATTCTGTTTTTATGTCATTAGATAAATATACCTTATTTAAAACTTGACATAGTGGCATGATTATCTTAGAACCAGGGTAATTTCGTAAATATCTTGGGGGGTCACGTTGCCATTCTCATTTAATTATAAACAATGAATTTCAGATAAAATTTAAAGTATTATATATCAGTTAAATTTACAGTACGATATTCACAATTGTTTTTATAAACATAACAAGAGACTAAATGTTTTTAGGTTCTTCAAATATGGTAAATTTATTTCAGAAATAGATTACATGTTTTTAGTCATTAATGAAACTGCTTTGTCTGATAAAATTCACATTCATAATTATATGTATTATGAAGTCTGCATCTACCCATTTATCATGAGAAGTGTGCTAGTAGTAGATTTTATATGTGCAATGTTCTCTGCAAATTCCACAAATATTAGCGTCTATTGAAAAAAAAACGTCAAAAGCATCAACGCACGCCTTTTTTCCCATCAAAATTCAGTAGAAGACATACGAGGTGTCAATCTTCAACTATAAGTTTCTTTCATACCATCTATTCACAAAATGGTCCATAAAATATTAAACCATAAAATCGAACTTTTTATTGACTTCCCATCCAACAATTGCTTTAAATTGTCCCTTTTGCCTTTTCATTAGTTATTTTCCTATGCAAGGCATCTGTAAAGGTAAGAAAAAGTTTTCTGAGATGCTAAGATTTATAAGATTGTGCAATTACTGTGGCGGTATTCTTCCAGATTTGATGGTGCTATTACTCCGGTAGAACAATATGATTGACGATCCTAATTTACCACAAATAAAAATGTTTATGCAGAAAAATTGTGATATAAAAATAAAAATGAATATTGATAGATACATAATATGATAGAATATTAGTGCTTATACATACTACTTACGACTATAAATTTACACAAAAAGACATTATTTATGTATACGCCTCACATTATAAGAAAATAATAAAGAACGATGCTTTTCACAATAAAAAACACTTCTCTATTCAGAACTTTGGTGAACAGATAAATTTCTCATGTTGCTCCTTAATATGCAATACTTATTGGGACTTCCTTACCGGCTATAGTTAGCACGGTGACATTACTTCATATGGCGCTATTCCACAGGTCTTTATAATTCTTCTTTTATTAGTCCGATGACTACTAATGTTTTTGGTATCTTATTATCTTATGCATTTAGCTTGATGCCAATGACGCATGCACGACGTTTTTTGCCGCAGGTATTATAAAAAGAGGGATTGTTTGAAAATTTCTTTGATTTTAATGCATAGTTCAAGAATAAGTTTCAAGTTTGTGATGAATCCACCTAAATTAGTAAGTTTCATTTCATTTTTATGGAGTAGATTATGAGATAAAAGAGGAAAAGATATAATTTTATTTATCAACACAGTAAAACCCGATTTTAGCAGAATTAAGTGGTGTATCAACTGTAGGCAATCTGTAAAATTGAATTAGCCACAAGAACAATAACAATGCAGGTTTCGAATTAGAATAAAATAATGTGGTTTAAATTAATAAGGTAAAACAAAAATTATTTACTGTACATAAATTTTTATAAGGACGAAAATCAAAATCTAACGAAGAATTCCGGAAATGCGCTCATCTTCCTGGCTGCATATCAGCTATCTAAGCGTAAAATCACCCCCACAACGATACTCTCGGATTCTAGAAGCAAACAGTATATTAATCGTGTTTGTTTCGAATTTTTACAAACTTTACAGAAATTCACTAATCGTTGAAGTCCTTCATATATAAGGAAAGTAAATTTGAAAAATAACATATAAAATAACTCATATACAGCAAGCAGACATTTTTAAAAGCATGCATCAGACGGTCTTTTTACACTCTGTTGAAGCTCCATCATTAGCTAATATAACAAAAAGTACTTGAGATGCAACAGGTAATTGTTTAAGTATACCCTCAGTTCATGACTTTCAGAATCACGTAACCTTTTTGAAAAATTTAGGAGACATGAAACTTGTCTTTCAAAATTTCTGTAGATTAAAAATTATCCACTGATGATGGATTAAGTTAAGGTAAATGACAATGTTGAAAAGACGACTTTTAGAGAAAATATTGAATATTTATTTTATTTGATATTCTTAGCTTCTGAACAGTTTTATTAATAAAACTGCTTAAATTTTGATTCTGTGTTCATTCTCAGTAAGATACTTTCATTTTTATATTCACATAATTTAAATATTAATGCAATTTCATATTTAAAAAAGCCATTTTCTTTAATTCTAAATTTTAGACAAATTTAAAGAAAAACCTTATAAATTAAAATCTAATGCATACTTTTGTACAAATTTGCTACAATTATATCTCATTTTTTTCTGCAGTTCTTGAGCATGGAGATTGCCTTATCTGTTTATTTGAAATGATTTTATAATAGCTTTAAAACTTCTATTATGTGAAAAAAATATAATTAATCGTTAATCCTCTACAAATTAAAGTTAAACAAAAATACAGCCTTATCTCTTAATTCATAAACTAGTTAATGTATTTATTTCCAAAATTCTAAATAAATCATTTGATAAATCTCGAAATTTCATCTTTATACCTCTGTTCAGAATTTTATCTATTTTCCAACTTCCAAATCACTTTTAGATTTTAAAATGAAATAATTTTGTTTCATATGTAATTTTTCAATCTATCATTTGTAAAAATTCAAAAGTAAAGCATTTTATAACATTTTCCAAACTATCTACACCATAGTCACATGCTTTTAGAGGGAAAATATAAGATTACCTCTCAAAAATTTGAATTCTAAAACTCTAAGTACTGATAAACAAAATCTTTAAGAAAATTGAGATTCTGCCTGTGAAAGAAATATTGATAAATTTTGGTTTCAATTTTTTTTAAAAGTATTATAAAGACAAAGCTGGCAAAAAGCACTTTTAAATTATTTTTTTAAAAGTATGTAGATTAGTAAACATTTAACAATCAACAGAATTTGTGGGCCTAGAAATCTGCTTTCGGTTTTGAAGTAACTGTGATTATAATTCTATTATCGCTAATAGATGCATTCATTTTTAGTTAGATTAGTTTCTGCTCTTTGAAGAAACCCAAGACTATTGTAAAACAAAATTTTTCTTGGACAGAATTAGAATTTTTTGCAGATGAAGATGACAATTAATTATCAAATATAAAGAATAGAGATGGAGTGGGTGAGATAGAATTTTTTTTCTCTGTTGCTGTAAAAAATATACATTTAAAAATTATGAGATGATCAGTATAGTCATTAAGTAATTTCTGTACATTAGCATTTCTTGATTTCATTCACTTCAAAGTATCAAACGATTTCCAGACATTCCAGAAGGGAAAGAGAGAGAGAGAGAGATTAATTTGTACTATATATTGCCCGAGATTAATTTGTAAAAAATTACAAATGCTTCAAATTTCTATGTTTACACAAGGAAAAAAAGTTAATTTGAAAATTCTTCGTTCATATATGTAACCTCTCTGTTTGGTAAAAATATGGAAAATTTTTAACGTTTTTTTTGTTGTAATAACTCACAAATAATTCATTTCTCAAATTAAGTCCTTCAGATCATGGAGCTCTAAAGCATTGTGCCCTTAATACTTCCGCAGATGCCCCCCCCCCTCCTCAATTGCTTTGAAAGGTAAAGCAATTCCTAACAATAGAGTTTAAAAATTAAATCTATATTCATTTGCAAATTTGACAAATGGGCTAAGGATTTATAGAATTAATTTTTAATTATGCGTTCTTCATACCATTCTTTAACTTGGAAACCATTTTGCTTTTTTTTTTACTTTCACTGGCAATATAAGGAACTTTCTGAAATAGACTTTGACAATATGAACTAAGTAGCTTTTCCACTCTTATCGTGAATTTAATTAAAAACCACCATGTATTTTAAAATCATTTTTAAAAAGTAGGCATTAAAGCATATTAATAATAAAGTCAATTAACTTCAAACGAAAAATAAAATACTTTATTGGAATATAATTAACAATAATCACATAACGAAATTTCAATACAAAAAAATTATATATGAAATGTTAACTACTTTCAAATGGAATGTGGCATAAGTCTTTTTTTTATAGTTAGTATGATTTGTTGTTACAAAACTATGCCTTTGTTGCTATATTTGTCAGCATACAATAGTCAGAATAAACTTTAAATAAGTATAAATAATAAAGTAAGTACAAATAATAAAATCTATCCTACCCGAAATTCTTTTTTTTAATATTTTCTACTGAGTAAAGCTCTACAAAAGCTAAAACAAAAACAAAAAAAAGTAATGTTCTTAAGTAAAATTGTAGTAAAAACACATAGCTTAACAAAACCTTAATCATCGTCTTATGAAAAACAGAAAAATAAGAGTAGGTTATCACATTGATTTCACTTCCAAATAATTGTACAATGAGTGATTTTAAGTATTATTCAATCATTTAGAATGCAAACGACTGCAGAAGTATCTCCCATATTACAGATCAAAGGAAAATAAAATTACAAACTGACGCTAAATTAAATTAGGAGTAAAATAATTTTTTTAAATCTTATTTCAAAGTAAATAGTAATTGAAGGCACAGTGGTAAAAATAAAATCTTATAATAACAATAAAATCTGATAATTTTACATTTAAAAAGACTATAATTTACAAATAGTGTAATTTCTAATGATATCAATGATGATGCATATAGAGATTTTAGAGCTACATTAAAAATTGTCTTGTCTCATGTAGTTAAAAAAGGCAGAATTATGAAAGTCTAAAATAAAACTTAAAGTGATTAAATAGTACAGGTAGTTATTTAAAATGAACAAGTATAAGTAGTTCTAATTCCTGGTTTTAGCCTTTCGGCGATTCCAAGAAATATTTGAAGGTCAGCAGAATTATTCACACCAAATAATGTCATGATTTCACTTTCAGCTAAAGCTCCTTTATACTGCCTACAAAATATGAAAGACAATAATTCTTCAATAAGCAGAAGTAGATGATTGAAAAAAATCAACATTTTAATTAACATTATTTTGCAATGCAATATCAGATTTATTTTTGATATTATGAATTTATAAACGATGAATATGTATTTCTTTTTCGTTAATTCGAACATTGTATCGTGATATTAATTTCGTAAATTAACATCACGATACAATGACAGGGATGGAAGTTTAAAACTGCAAAGTATAATAATAAAAATGATGGAGAGAAATTACTCAAATGCATATGACTGAAGTACTCATAGACATTTTTGGATTCTTTCTCCACTACCTGTCACAGAAAATATGTTGCTTTAATTACTACTTTAATATACAGTTGAAATTCATATAAAATTAATTAATATGCATTTGATTCAGTTAACTATATCATTAATTTATTAAGTGTAAAAATATATTTACTTCCAAGTTAAATTATTACTTTTCTTACTATTTTATTATAAAAGTAGGATTCATTCATAATCATGAAATTGATAACAATGAATTTTATTTCAATTTAAAGGATACCTTTCCCAGTAATTACACAGGTAATAGGGGGAAATACCAGACTAGGTCCAGCAAAAAAAAAAAAAAAAAAAGATATTTTCTTAAATTCTACTTTTGAATAATAAAAAGGAAAACATACATAATTAAGATAAAAGTTTACACTGCAATATTGTTTTTTTTTTTAAATACAGACTATTTATTTATATACAAGAAACTTAACTTAAATTTTAGTGACTATTATGCATACTTACATAAAACACAGATGAAAATACACAGTACAGTAAAAATACAGAAACAGATATAAATAAAATTTTATAAATATAGTAGAACAAAAAGTAAGCAAATTTCTTCTTTCTTTCCACGTTTTTTTTTATTTCTTTAAATTAACGGATGTTATGTTGCAGCCTTAAAGGAATTCCAGAGTTTGATAAAAGGCCAAAATCCCATTTATTGTAAATTTGAAGAATTAAAAATGTCTTAAATGTAGTTTTCTGATATTATTGCCCCAAAATCGGAAATGTGACCATTAGAAAGAAATATGATACAGCTTCGCTACAAAAACGATAGCTAAGATTTAAGGTTTCTTCGCTAAAGAGGAAGAAAAAGGATGCAGAAGCTTTTCAACACTTCATAGTGTGTTTCCGATTCGGAATTAAACTAAAAAATAATTTGAGCGACAGTTTGTTAAAGTTATTAATGCCTGAGAAGCACGAGAAATTTGCGCAACTGAGATGTTAAAGCATCTTTTAAAATTGGATTTCAGTGGGTAGAAAATTAATTTTTAAAAATGCGGATAAATTGAACTTTGTTCATATATCTGAAACTTTTAATAAAAGAAGCTTAGTTTTAGTTTATTTTTATTAACGTCCCGTTTATGAAGCAACACTAGGACTATTTAGGGACGGATCTGGGACTTTTGAACCGCGGTCAGATGACGAGGGCGATACTTGAGCTGGTAGCCCCACTCTCCAAACTTCGACACCAACGGGAGGACGTTTGGTCCCGAAGGATTTAACGTGCACCAGACCCGCTT
This sequence comes from Argiope trifasciata, assembly GCA_026543055.1. Classification (NCBI taxonomy): domain Eukaryota; kingdom Metazoa; phylum Arthropoda; class Arachnida; order Araneae; family Araneidae; genus Argiope; species Argiope trifasciata. Next base: position 118,358 of record JAPMOQ010026707.1, on the reverse strand, counting down.
TCACAGCTGTTCTTCGAAGATTCGGGCTTCGAATCTGCAACCCTCTGGTTCCGAAGCCGATACCTTATTTTGCCGATTTGGTTCGATACTATTTGCTCCACAAACATTTTCCAGTAACTGCGCTATGGGAAAGTCTCTTCTCTTAATGTTTACTGTAAGATTTCCAGCTACTCGATTTTTGATGTAATGTTTGCATGTTCTCGGCAATGAATTAGCATATTTCAAGCTTCTAATAAGATCGTTCAGGTTCAAAGCAATTAAGTTTTGATCAAGAAACAGTACCTTTGTAATGAACTTTAAAATGACTTATTTGTAGTAGTTACTCTTTATTAAGAACCAGATAGTAACGGTTTAATGCTTTGATTAAATAGAACCATAGTTTTCTACACAAATGCCCTAGAATCACAGTGCTCTTTCAATTTTTTTTTTTCGCATACATAAGCAGATTTAATTTTGAACTATTTCTTCATAATTCATCAAATGCAAAGTATTAGTCAAGTATTTATAGTATTAGCAAATAATTTTAGTTCTCTTAACTTCAATTTTAAAGTCAAGTGTAATACTTCAATTAAATATTACATTTTCCCTATTTGAAAATACATTATTTTTGTTTAACTGTTATACAAAAAAAAAAAGTTTAACAGTGATAGATTTTCCAAGTAAAAAAAAAATTACCTGAAGCCATCCATAACTTTTATAAAAGATGCAGATTTTGACAACAAAAATTTATTAAAATTTTCTATAAAAATTTCAGCATCACCTCCATTTTGCTGAATAAATGCCAACTGAAAAAATTAATGCATGCTAATTAAAATATAACCGATTCTGAAGTTTTACATTAAAATAGAAATTTTAGCTTAAATATTCTATAACAGACCATTAAATACTATATATCAGATTTTGGTAAAATAAATGGAATATAACATTAATTGCTACCAAGTTTCAACAAAAGAAAATTAATTTATTTAATAAACAGAAAGAAATGGACAGCTAATGAAATTTCAATGACAATATTAAATTAAAAAGAAGCATATCACTTTCATCATCTGAACATTTAAGGTTAATCTAAAACGTATTTCTTTTATAATTTTAATTTTATTAATTTTTTCAAAAATTGTGATACCAGAAATAAATATATGGTTATGATATATGATACATAAGTCTGTGTGAATAGTGAAATCTAAAAAAATTTGAATATTTTTTTCAATATACAATTTTCATGTATATTTGTACTTATATATGAATGTATTAAAATATAAAGGTTTTGTCCTAGAATTCAATTATACTTAACTACTAACTACAAGATACAAATCATGGAATTGCTGAAATTTCATATAATTCAAAAGACAAATTAAAAAACAAGAAATAAGGCCAATGTCTATATTAAGATGTTTTAGGAATTATTTTCTTTTATCAGTATATGTTCAATTTTTTTTTTCATTATATTGGGTTGTTCGGAAAGTAATTTCGTTTTTTCCCGTCAGAGGACTTAATTACGTTTTTTCGAAACCAACTTCACACTTAAGCCGCATAACCATTATATGTCTTGAGAGCTGATATTGCAAGGCTTGTGTGTGAAAAAGTTCTATTAATTCTACGCAGTAGTTTTTGGTTGGTGCCCTTTTAAATATGGAGAGCAATAAGCAGCATTTTCGTCATATTTTACTTTTTTACTTCAGAAAAGGTAAAAATGCAGTTCAAGCCAGAAAGAAATTAACCGAAGTGTATGGAGAAGATGTGTTGACAATACACCAGTGTCAAAACTGGTTTGCAAAATCTTGATCCGGCACTTTTGATGTCGAAGATGCACCACGTTCTGGAAGGTCGGTTGAAGCTGATAAAGACAAGATAAAGGCATTAGTTGATGCAAACCGGCGAATAACAACATGTGAGATCGGTGAGATCTTAAAGTTATCGAATTCAACTGTTTATGACCACAAGAAAGGCCTGGGATTAACCTCGAAGCTCGATATATGGGTTCCCCATGTTCTCACGGAGATAAATTTGTGTCGTCGCGTTGATGTCTGTGATTCGCTCCTCAAACGTCACAAAAATGATTCATTTTCAAAGCGCATCATTACTGGGGACGAAAAATGCGTTGTATATAACAATGTCAAACGCAAATGATCATGGAGCTGAAAAGATGAACCGGCTCAAAGCATTTCGAAAGCCAATATCATCAAAAAAAAGTGATGCTGTCTGTTTAGTGGGATTTTAAAGGAATCGGTTTTTTTTACAGCTTTTACAGGATAACACAACAATTAATTCGAAGTCTACTGTCATCAGCTGGACAAACTGAACGATGCACTTCAACAGAAAAGGCCAGAGTAAATCAACAGAAAAGGTGTAGTGTTCCACCAAGATAATGCAAGACTTCTTACAAGTTTGGTCACTCGCCAAACGCTTTTACTGCTTGAATGGGATACACTGCCACATCCACCATATTCTCCAGATCTGGCGGCTTCGGATTATTATTTGTTCCGGTAATTGCAAAATTTTTTGGACGGTAAAACCTTTATCTCAAATGAAGATGCCAAAAATCACCTGGATCAGTTTTTTGCCAGCAAAGACCAAAAATTTTATGAGCGTGGAATCATGCTACTACCAGAAAGATGGCAAAGGGTGTTGGATCAGAATGGCCAATACATAATTTAATAAAATGCTTATTCATTATACGAAAATCGTCTTTCATTTTCACTAAAAAAAAAACGAAATGACTTTCCGAACAACCCAATAACTTCGTTTGATTCATCTTGTACCTTACTTTGAACAAAATCTCAGACAGTAGCATGGTTAGTATGATAATGAAATAAGTTATTCTTGGGTAAAAGTTATTAATTCTTAAAGCATCCTTATGCAAGAATACTTTATTTTAACTCCAATTTTAAAGACAAAACACAAAACATTCAAGAATTGTTTCAACATATGGCAAATATTAATTGCAAAGTTAATTTTATTTTTAATTGCAAATTTAGATTATATAATTTCACTATGTTCAGCTATCCAAAGGCAGGACAAGAATAAGTCAAAAATATTCTAATCAGACTTACATCATTTAGGAATTGAGGGATTAGATACCCAGTTTCACTTACAATTGAAGGTGAATACCTGCAAATTTACCATAAGTTAAAAATGTTCAGAAGAAAAGTAGGATAATTGTTTTTTACAGGTAATAAAACAAAAGCACTGATATTTAGTTACCTGCTCATATTATCAGGATCTTGAATAGCTATTGTCTGCCAAACTTTGTTCAGATCAGTATCAACAACTGTTAGGGAAAGTGTTTCTTGAAATGCCTTTTCCAACAAAAATTCACTTTCCTTGTTTGTGTCCTAAAGCAATAGGTAGTCAAAAATATAATTAATGCATAAAAAACTCCCAGCAAGAATCATTGAATGCATCTTGACTTAAAATTAAAAATTTTTCATTTAAAATAAAATAAAAAGAAAAGCACATAATTTGATAAAAGTCAGAACACAGGTACTTAAAATTTTCTTTAATAATATTAATACAATGAAACAAGAAGCAATTGCTTTATAAACATCAAAGAGTATATTATTTAAGTTTAATTTGGACTGTGTTGAAAAGTAAATGCAACAAAATTTTAAATAATATATATAAAATAAATTTATATACATTATATAAATATGTATAAATTTTGCATAAAATTACTGTTTTTCAGCAAACAATATATGGCTAGTATTTTAAACCAACTGAAAAGAGTGACCATTCATCACATATTTGAAATTCATGTTTGCTAATTAATTTAGCCTTCTTAGCATATTCAGCTAGCACAGGCTTAACGTTGAAAAAAATATTTAAAACCATATGTTGTGAAAATTAAACAATCAGTTAAATATTCAAGCTGAGCATGATATAATATTTAAAAAAGAAGCATTCTCTCAATTAACAAATTTAAGTGAAATGGTCAATTTCAAATAGTACAACAGTATTTTTTTTTAAAAAAAGGTACATGTATATTTACTTTATTAGATTCCTGAAAAAATATTCCCTTAAAATAAGGTTTTGGTGATATTTGGGATGCGCTTTTTGAAGAGAAAGGTTTTTTCTGAGAGCTAAATAATGATAAAGCCTTCAAAACCTAAAATGATATAATAATATTTTAAGAATATTCACAGTTTTCAAAAATGAATAAAATCATTATCACCTTTACAAAAGTATCAGTTCAAAAACTAAAACAATTGAAGAAATGAAATAAGATTTCAAAGAAAAACTAATATCAAAATGACTGTAGATAAAAAATATGATCAGAGTATTTTGAAAATGAGTATGATGTAGTAAGACTTTAAAAAAATCATTAAAGAATGAGTAATTTCAATACCAAATAAAGTTAAATAATTAATTGCTCAAATAAAATTTTCAGAATGTATTAAGAAACATTGGAAATTTTTGACTGATAAGGAATTTTGCTTCAGGAATACAGAATAAAAATATTGTTTCTGAATATCATTGCTGAAAACAAACAGTTTAAAACTGGGTTTCATATTTTCTAGAAATTTTAAATTTTACAAAAGTTATTACATATTTTTATGACAAAATATAATTTATATAAGATAAAAGCTTCTAAAAACTAAATTTTAGCAAAAAAGTATTTCTAACTAAAGATAATAAATTAAATAATATAAAATGTTCTAAAACTTTTCTAAAATTTCTCTTTTACAAATAGAAAACAATTTACATGAATAAAAAAAAGTTTCACAATAGTATTACTTGAAAATTGAATAATTATCTGGGTTAAAAATATACCAAACTTTATCTTTGCTATATCTCACCTTTCATAACACTTATTTCTTCAAATAATTTTAACATTATTGCACTTACAGCATATGAAAAAAATATTCCTATACAAACATTTAGGAAGAATGTTGTAATTTTGACCGATTTTTAATATTAATTTTTTATTGGCTTCAATGTAAGTTCACAATACTGTTGTGAATGTCATTTGATTCTGCATTACATATTTTAAAGACCAAAATTTTGGAAACTTTGACTATGATGGGATTGTGTACTTTTGACCTACACTATTATAAAAAACAAACAAGAAATTAAATTTTATTTATGTACAATGCACAAGTCATTTTTTATTTATATATATAAAAAAGTTTTATATAAAAAAATTTATTTAGTTTCATATATATATATAAAACTATTTGAAAGATTTAATATTTTTACAATGTTTGTTTCTTTTAAAATATATTTATTATGCTACTATTTAATAAATGAGGAAAGTCTTTACTGACTTCATATTTTGAAAAAAAAAAAAAACATTTATTTTCAAATTTTACATACATAATTTATTTTTTATTTAAATTTTTTTCTGTTAAAGCATCAGTTGTACCTTTCCATGGTTTTTTTTTTTGTTGTTGTTTGTTTTGTTTCAGGGGCATCATTCGATTTCACTACTTACAAGACGAATTTTTCTGGACTACCCGTGATTATCTTGGATTTAACTTTTTGCTCTCCTTTGTTTGCTCCTATTCTTCTATGCACCCAAGGAAAAAACCTCACACTTTCATGGGGACATCATTGAGGAGATCAATAGTAAATTCAACGAACAAGAGTTTTGGCAAGAATTTGTGTTAAGAACCTTTAATGGCTGAATCCTGAATAAAAATCTTTCAGTTACAGTTAAATGCAAAAACTTGACAGTAAAAATATTCTTATCAAATGGTGCAAAATCAATAATATTCAATCTTTCATGATATTACAATGAATCCGATTTATTAATTCAACTTAATCACATCATATATGGTAACATGTTATCCACTATTACACAGTGTTAATATTTAATTGCTCATTACCCAGTTATAATAAATTTTGAATGGATCAAATATATGCTGTCAATTGGATGTACTTGATAATTGTTGTGAGGATGAATGATCATGATAATTACAACGTTTTTTTTTCTGTCGTCTAATTACAGGAATAGTTATGCGAGTTTTAGGATTGTCAAGTAGCAACAGTGTAGGTTTTTTAGAACTTGGTTGGATAGTTGAAAAAATGCTTAGATAATTGATGAAATTAATCTTGTAAAGCTATCTGAAGATTGAAAAGTTATCCTGTAAGAAAATAATTGTTAACTAAAAGTTATCTAAAGATATTGAGAGATACAGTATATAAATAAAGTATATCTATAACTCAGAAATATTTCTATAAACTTTAATCTACACAAAAATAAAGAAAGAAAATTTACTCCAGGATCTAAAAACTTTTTCCCTTCTTCCCATTACAATGGTTTTTTTATGATTGGAATCGAAATTGATAGACCATGAGATAGAACATTAGACCAAAGGTCAAATAGAGAAGGTATACATGAATTGCTTACCTTCTTCATAATCTGAGAAAATAATCTTAGATGAAATATTCCTAGTTTCCTTCAAATAAGAAATATTGTATCACTGACCTGACCAAAGGAAGGTATAATCCTGATGATCAAAGGTACAACATGTGCCAATTTCAGTTCAAAATGACAAAAATAATAATAAAGATTGCACAAAATAAGATTATTAGGCTATCTATAGTACTTATTGTGTCAAAAAATGTTGCGAGACAAGAAGTATTTGCAGCATTTCCTTATTTTAGTAGCAAAATCAGATAAATATTTTTATTCAACAAAGCAAGCATTTCTTTAAAATAGCAGCAAGTTAAATTAATTAATTAGTTGTTAAGCCTTATGCTTAACAGGAAAGTCTTCAAATTTTGCCTCTTGTTGCCAACATAGATAGCAGAGCTAAAAGTACAACACTCTCTCCTAAAGCAAAACAAAGAGACAACCAACCAATCTCTAGATCAAATGGCCTAAAAAACCTTGTACATAGAGGCTTCTTCTTGTCATTAATTAAAAGACAAGAATTTTATTTAACATTTGACAATTCAAAAAAAAAAAACATTAAAATCATGAATAAATTATTAATTATTCTTAAGCAAAATTTTTCAACAATTAATTGATTTTAAAGGAACAAATACATTGGCTTTTATGAAATTTCTATTAGGTTAAAAAAGAAGTCAGGTTTTGCCTTCTTTAAATTTGAATTTACAAAATTTACCAGAAAAAAAGGTGACAAATAATGGTTAACTGTGATAACATAGTAATCTGATATTTGACCAACATTAATACCTGATTAACTGAAACTTCTGAACTGCCTAAGACAACACAGCATTCAGATGTTTGCAAATGAGAAGTAAGGGCCTTAGATATAATGCTTGAGTTTATAAAACTCTGAAATGATGGATACTTCAGTTTCTAAATGAGAATAAAATGATTTATACATTAAAATGAGAAAATATTTCAGCTATAAAATTGTTCTGTTTAGAAATGATGATTAATGTTAATTATTTTATATATGCTTTTATATTGAGGAAACTAAATTTATGATTGTCTGAAATCTACCATTAGTACAAAACTCTTTTTTCATAAGAATCTAGAAATAACTGGTTTATAAACATGCTAATCTAGTTTCATAAAATGATATGATTAACAGATCATATTTTGAGTACTATTTTGTCTAAATCTTTAATTTCTTTTTTTGATAAAAAATTCAACATTCAGAAAAATGGCAAATTCTAAAAATTTGCTAAACATTTATATTCATATTTTATTAAGTATTAAGCTATTAATAATAAATAGTTACCAATAAAAATATTTCTTTATACATATATATTAAATATAGGTGCAAGTGTATGCATTTAGGTGCTGATATATAATTTTATAAATAGAAATGTTTACTGATAATTGCATATAATTTAATTCTAATGTTCAAGATAGAACAATAAGAATTTTAATAGATAAACAGATTCTAATTTCAGTTATTTTCTTAAAAAAATTATATATAAATACTTACTTGTAAACTTACTAAATTCTCTTCAGGTAAGGTACTTAGCTCTAAAATGATATTTCTTATGATCTCATCAACTCTCTTCATCATAGAATCAAAATTAATCTAAAAAGATGTCAAAATTTGTTAAAGTCTTTCATTGAAAGTTATTATAATATATTGAACTTCAGCAAATTAGATTTACAAAAAATTGTGTGATGATCAAGATGGATAAAATTTAACTCACTAAAACCTTCATAATTAACAAATTTTGGTTTTCAAAATATAAGAAAATAAATAATAGAACCACAACATCTGGAGAAGAAATTTTCAAAAGTATGTAGGAAATTTAATAAAAGTTCAGAAATTTTAGAAATGTTTTCCTTTGGTAGTGAGAAGATTATTTTCTAGAAAAATAAACAGTAAATAAGAAGAACATACTAAGAAGAAATTTCCAACGTATATTCCCTGTAAAACAATTGTGCAGCTAAGGAAAAGTACATACACAATAGCTATTTGAAAGGGTAGAAAACTGATCTTTAGTATTTGTCAGAATGAAAAATTAAACATAAACTATGGGCTATGTTTAATAACAAATAAGTATTATTAGCTAACCAATTTTGGATACTAAGATTATTGGCAATATCATTCTTCAATAAATTAAATAATAATAATAAATAGTGTGATCAAATTCCAAATTTGCAATTATTATCCATATTTGTTAGAAGAATCATGCAAACATAAATACTTCAAACAAATTTCTATCATGTTGCAAAAAGGAAAACATTGAATTTTTTTTTTTTTTTTACTATGTATATAATTGTGGTTTATATAATAGCTGAAAAAAATATTATATATCACAAAATGATGAGAAATGCAATGCAATGCCCATCTTAATTTAAAGATTTTTATTGACTGCAATGAAATTCTTTTAAATTATGTTAGAAATTCTAAGATTAAGTTTACTATAAAATAAAATTTAATTAAAAAAAAAAAACCTTCTTATTTAAAAAATTTTTTGGAAAGCTATAACAAAAAATCAGGTATTGTTTTAGAAACTTTTTACAGTTTTGAAATATATAAAGTAAGATACATAAAAATATTTCCAAATTACTAGCATTATCAAAAAAAAAAAAAAAAAATCTAACAGGTGTATATGCAGTTGAATATTCTTTAAGAGTTTGGAAAATTATATCAATTTTTCATAAAATGCGAAAATAAACAATAGAATTTGTTTGATGAAGACAAATAAGTGAAAGCACCTTTTTTATACAAAGGATACCAGAGTTAACTAGTTAAAGAAATATTTTATTATAATGTACTAATTTTAAAATGTATCATGATACAAAATAAATATTATAAAAACTTATTTAATCTTGTATTTAAACCTAAAGTTCAAAATAATGAAGAACAATTTTATAATTAGCTTGCTGCCAGGAAAAGGAAAAAATGGTTATATTTCTCATCAATCCTGAAAATGTATTAAAATGAACTTACAAAAACCATTTTAAAATTTAAATAATAATAAGGTTAATTATTAATTACTAAATTAAAATAAAACAGACTAGAATCAACATACAATTCAAAATATTTTAAATTATCAATTAATGCTAAGAATAATTAAGAAAAAAGTATTTTACCAAAGAATTCTGCATTACATCAACAGCTTTTCTAAGTGTGTGATCAAGAAACATATGATTATTTAAAACAAAATTAAGATCTTTATAAGTAAATATTGTTCCAAAGCACAAACAAGTATCTTTAGTACCCTTGATATCATTAACACAATTCATCCATGAATTCACATGAAATACAACAGCTACTATCACTTTATATTCTGATATATATAATCTTGAAGCCCATTCGTCATATGGTTTACAAGAATCCACTTCACTAAGGAGTAACTGTCCACACATAATGGAGTATATTTCCATATCAGGCAAGTATTGGGATTCAGTATGGAGAATATCCTTGTTGTGTTTGGAAATGTTGAATTCACGCAATGTATTGCATGATACTTCAGACAACAAATTATTTTTACAATCATTAACAAACCACAGTTTTTGAATTTGAGGCCCCATAATATGATCCCAAGATGACAAAATAACGGCTTCCATATTAAAATTCAAAAGCTAAAAACAAACAATTCAATATTTTTTGTTACTCAGATTCTGACTTCTTCTTGCATACAGCCAACCACCCCGCTACTACTGAACTTAGCAGTATCGACAGGAACTCAGATACTGACTACCTTTATCTTTGGAAATCTACTATTTTAGTATGTTTATTTACACAGAGGAATTATGATTGCAAGGATTCAAGAAAGAGAAAAACTATTTCCGGATGTCATGAATTAGTAAACGATACTCCTTACGAATTTTGAAAAGGAAATTTCCATTGTTGTCATGATGAATGTTGCACTTCACTTTAGAGATTATTGAAATTTATCGGTTTTACCACAAATACGTAATATACAGTTTATATTTCATTTCCTTCCTTTAAATAATGCTGAATGAAAACTGCTACATAAATTTTTTCAAATATTAAAAAATTAATTACATTCGGAAATAAGAACTAGAAAATTGCACCTAATGCAATAAATAAATAATAAATAATAAATAAATAAATGCAATAATAAAAAAAATCCGAAGACATCAGCTTCATTGCAATTTGTCTGGAATCTTTTCAAAACTTATTTACTAGTTAGAAATAATTGATTTTGCATGCAATATTGGCTTTTAGGTTAGCTTAATCGTATTTCCACTTGATTATTCTTTGTTTTAAAGAATTTTACAACAACTTACTTTTCATTGCCTTAGTTTTCCCATCAAATTAGCATAGTGAATAATGAAATCATGTAAAAATAAAACTTTTCCCTTTTTGTCATAAAACTTCAATAATTTTTGGATATTTCTACAGAATGAATGGTAATTAGTGTTAGCATTTGTTTTGTAGATCAAATATCTCAAATCTAGGGGGAAAATTACTTTTAAGACACATTGCGCAAATAGTGTGCGCACTTTAATAAGGGTGTAGCTGTCTGCAACGACTGAACTACAGCTTCTTTTTATAATTATTTCTTTATATTTATTTTCCGTTTACATTAATGTGGTAGACGAGACGGTGCACTGCATGTTAGAAACTGTCAACGTCGCGTGTTAACCAATGCTAACAACTCTTACATTTCGTCTCTTATCTACTTAGAAAAAATATCTGTGATATGTTTTATTAAATCGATTTTTTAAATTGTATATGAAATAATGTGTCATTATATGTTACCAGGAGATATAATACGATTAAATGTTGGGGGAACAAGGTAAATATGTTTTATGTGAATTAAGACAGGGATTTATTCTTAATATAAAGTGAAATGTAAATTGTTGAGTAATTTTTTTTTTTCCGTTCAAAGAATCATTTTGTTGGTTGAGAATCTTTTTTAAAAATTTCCTTAGTTTCGATCAACGGTAAAGCAGATTTTGTTTATTACTTATATTTGTAGAATTTTTTTCTGAACTGCAGATAATTATTCTGGCATGTTATAAATATTTCTTATTTGAAGCAATTTTTTTTTCATTTTCATATTTTAATTTAAAATTTGTATGTAATTAAAATGAACCAATTTTTCCAAAATGTTTAAAATTGAAACTTATATATTAACTGTGAATGTAATTCATATATTGATGAACTGCATTAACATTATTTCATTAATGTATGAACTAATTTGGTATAAAATATTTCAAAAAATTTACAATACAGAAGTTTCATACAGTGTGTGTATAAAATTAATATTTTGTCAGATATCAAATAATACATATGTGTTATAGTGATTGATTAATCTGTTAATATAATTAATTACTGGCCATTATTTTAATTCAATATGTCATACTAATCTCTAATTATACATGCTAACCAATTCATTACAATAATTATAATATCACATTCTGTTGAATTTAATTTTTACTCGTCATTGCAATTATATATGAAGTTTGAACTTAATTCCAATATTGTTTACCCAAACCTAATTTAGACATTTTTTAAAAATTTCAAAGTAGTCAATGCCTGCTGGAATGTTTTTGTGTGTGTGTGTTTGAAGATTTATTGTTCAATTTTCCCTGCTTTATATTAATGATTGCTTGAAAATGATATAAATTAAATTGATCTCATTAAATAAAAATTCTAAATGCAAATAAAATTAATATAAGCTTTGATTGATGAATTGAAATGCTAGTGATTAATAATTCAAAGGTCACCATATTTGTGTGTTCACTTTTACTTAATAATATTCTGAAACCTCTTAATATCATTTACTATTTTAGTTGTAAACTATTAAAATATTGGTTTATTTACAAACTTTAGTATTACTTTTTATGTATGTTCTTGCTAGTTTCCTGTAATCAAAATTTTAGTAATAGTGTTTGTAATTTATTTGTTATTCAAATCATATTTCATTTATTGTCTTTTTCTTATTATAATAAAAAGTTTAATTTAAATCAATGATTTGTAATTTAGGTTAGCAACATCCCGACAGACGCTGACATGGGTACCCGATTCCTTTTTTACTAGGTATGTTTTTAAATAGTGATTTTACAATTCTTAGTTCTATTCCAATGCTCTTGATTATAAAAAAATGTAAATATAACTTGACCAGGATCTTGGTTATAATATCACATATAAATTTTGATCTGTTAAGTTAATATATGTCAAGATATGATTATTTTTGCTTAGGAATAAATAATTGAATTTATTTGAGCATTTAAAATGACTGAATAAAATGTAATCAAATCATATTTCAATGGTTTTTTTTTGTTGTTGTTTTGCTATTTTTCTTTGAATTGTATTTCCTGTTACAGATCAATAATTTTTTTTTAAACTTATTAGGGACAATAAGGAATATTGGGATTAATGAGGGTTAACTCTTTAAATATTTTTTTTCTTGTATTGTTACCATAAATTTATGATCCTCTCCTTTAATTACTAAAAAATGCTTAGAAGTGGCACCAGCAATATTCTAATTCGGTCAAGACATCTCCAATGAAGGAAGGGGTGAACATTCCTGTATTGTTTAAATGTAGTTAAGAATTTAATTGTTAATTTAAATATAATTAATAATAATTTGTTATAGTTAACTATTTGTATGGTGTCAGAGTAATAGAAATCATTCAACAAAATGCTAATTAATGAGAGAAAATAATAAGTCAACTAGCTGCTTAGTGACCAACAGTTTGCTCACAGTCTGTGTATTTAACATCAGCAATGCTCCCCTGTTCTCAGTCAAGTTCTAATTTCAAAGGAAATTTCGGAAGCTACTTCATTAAACATTGTCTGTCGGAGGGGAGGGATGTCTTAAGAAGGATTTTGCTGTTACAGCCATTGAATAAAATATCTAATGCACTAATTTTTATTCAAATGAAAATTCATGACTTCTGGGTACATCATTTACATGATCATATTAATAAAGTCAACAGATGGTTGCAATTAATGGTATTAATTTTATCTTATCAAACGATTTCGACAAATTTATCTTTCATATCACAACAAAGCTATAATAAAAATATACTTACAATAGCGTAAGTAAAAATGCACAATAATGATAGAGCATTCTGTATGGTTATCTGTACTTCAAAGGGGTGAAATTGTGAAGTTAGTGAAGAAAATTGGTGAAGTTGTCAAAGTTTAGGGCTGTCAATGTTTTATTTTATGATATCTCTTGAAATTGTGAGGAAGCGGATTAATGAACATTGATGATGCAAATTGGCAAAACTGAACCAGTGGTTGGGGTTGTGATGCTGGTTTATTGACTTTTCTTATTTACTCACTCTACTCCTATTTTAAAACATATTGTAATATAAACTTAGACAGAAACCTGGACCTCTATAAATGGACAGATTTTGTAACTTTTAAACAACAGCTAAGCAATCAAAATGCTCTATAATAACTATAAAATTGTAAATTTAAAATAGAATTTTAGTACCATTAATGGGGTTATTGAGTGTGGCAAAAATTAAGAAGATAAATTTAGTTGTGTCGGACAACTTGAATGAACTACATCTTATCGCAACAGGTGTATAAAATGTATAGTTAAATAATATATGTAAACATTGCATAGTAATGATAGTGTTCTGTTTGGTTGGCTATACTTCAAAGTGATGAAATTGTCATGTGCTGAAAATTGATGAAACTGGTCAAGTTATTAAGACTGAGGGCTGTGTCAAAATTTTATACTGTGATATATTTCGAAATGTAGAAGAAGGGGAGATGATCATTGATGATGTATTAAGGAATAATTATAGTATAAAAATTATGTATAATAATAATAGTACAATATTATATTCATATGAAATAAAAAGTTTCAAAATCAATACAATGGTTGTGGATGGATTGACCACAACAAATCCTGTCGATACTGCTACATTTAGTGTTGGCTGGGTGGTCGGCTGTATGCAAGTGGTTGTGGATGGGAACTTTGTCATGGATTTTCCACTGTGGGTATATGGTTTATATTTTCTCTTGAAAATGGATGTGAGGGAGAATAAGAATCATTAATTACAAATCTAAAGGTCATGAAACAAAAATAGGAAAAATAGGATCAGTAGCTGGGTTGATTCACTGGCTTTCTTTATTATCCTAACTATGCTAATAATGTAATATCAGATGAGATGTACGAACCGATATATAATTTTCTTATCATTACTTAAATACGTCTAACAAAATAAAATGACAAACTGAAACAAATGAAAACAATTATTAATTTATTATTAAATGTAACAATTGAGTAATATTTTAAACTAAATAAATTAAATTTATGCTAATTAAATTAACTCTATATCAAATGAAATCAATAAAATAAACTGTCAAAAAACTTTTGATGTCAAATTTGGAATCTTTATCAAAGTATAATACCTTTATTATAATTATTCTACATTTTTGAAGAAGTTGATTAATATATATTTGAAATAAAGCTATGGCTTATTGAAAATTTGAATATTAGCACCAAATCACTAAATAAAAATATTTATCTAGACATTTTCTTTGGTATATAAATATTTTATAAGTTTATATTCTTGTACTAAATAATAATTATAATAATATATTTGTATATAAATCTATATTGAATTCATATATATATATACCGCCGAAAGTCTGCGTACAAGCGATAGATGCTTGGTGTTAATGTTGCAATTCGTACTTGAATTAAATATTTCATATTAAACTATGGATTTTTAGATACCTCAAATAAAACACATTTTAATAGTAGTCTGTAACAATCACTTGAAAGTTACAAAATAAAATACAAAATATACATAAATTAAAAAAGAGAAATCACATGCACCAGAAGTCAGCGTACACTTTCAAAAAAGTTAAAAAATGATCATTGTTTTCAAAAATTTGGTATCTGATTGGATAGGCTTTTCTTTTTATGACTTCTCTCAGTCTGTTTGGCATCGATTGAATAAGTTTCGATATCTCTTCTGAAGTTATAATATTTTTTCCCATTCTTTTTTCATAATAGATTTTAGCATTTCTTTGGATGTTATGTGATGTTCTCTTATTCTTCGTTCAAGTAAATTCCACAAATGTTCAATGGGATTTAGGTCTGGGGACTGAGGAGGTGTGTGTAGTTGATTTGGTACATGGTACAGAAGCCATAACCTCACAATTCGAGCCGTATGTTTTGGCTCATTGTCTTGCTAGAAAAAATCATCTTAGTTCAATCCAAGTTTCTGGGCATATTGTTTGAGGTTTATTTTCAATATGTTCAAGTAATCAAATTTATTCATCGTCGATTCAATAAACTCAAGATTACCAACCCCACTGCTTCCCATGCACCCCCAAACCATAACCCCTCCTCCTCCATGTTTGACAGTTGGAAGAAGATTTTCTTTATTAAGCTCTGTACCAGGTTTCCTCCAGACATATTTTCTTTTTATTAAAAAATGCAAAATTTGCTTTCATCTGAAAAAATTACCTTATTCCAGAAATCCTGAGTCTTATCCAAATGTTCTTTTGCGAATGCAATTCATTTTGCTCTGTTCACTGGGGAAATGTATGGCTTTTTCCCTCCAACCCTTGCATGAAAATCGTGTTTTTTCAAGATTCTTCGAATTGTAGTTAAACTGACTATTTTCTGGAATCTCTCGGCAACACTGTGTGCTGTTTTTGATGCAGACAATCGAGGATCTTTTTTTTACAGACCAAATTATAAAGCGGGTTTCTCGAAGCGTCAGTGCAGTTGGACGGCCAGATCTCGGTTTTGTTGTCAAAACACCCATTGATTTATAATTGTTAATAACTTTCTTGATCGAGGAATGTCTCCTATTAACTGTTTCATCAATTGTTCAGACTGATTTCCCTGATTTTCAAAGATTTACGACAATCTTTCTCTCATAAACACTTATCTCTTTTCTTTTACCTGTCATGTCTTCAAGAAAAAGATCCACAGAAAAAAACGAACATCAGTCTTCAGAAGAATTCAAACTTACTTCGAAATCGAGGCTTGAGATAATAAACGTACAGCAAATGATCGGAGAATGCTCTCCTTTTTTAGTGTACGCTGACTTTTGGTGAGGCTTTTGGACGTCATTTGGCAAGTATTCTTACAATTTGGGATAAATTTGCTTATTTTTTTATTAATTGAAGTACATTATTTTAATGAATGAATTGGAGATCTATTGCTTTTTCCCACACATGAAATTATAGATATTTTAGCATAAATAGTGAAGAATGTTCTCTGTACGCAGACTTTTGGCAGAAAGTGTATATATATATATATATATATATATATATATATATAATAACATAATTTTATGGCCATTAAGTGAAGAAAATGTTGACATTTTTTTAAAGTTATTATTTCACTTTGGAAGTCATAGGGAAAAGGCGGTGATAAAAAGACATCTGCTTATATCTCAATACAAGGGCAAGGTGACAGAATTTTTTTCCTTCAATGATTTTACTAAGAGATTTTGATATGGATTTATTTGATATTTGTAGATTTAGAAAAGAGTATCTTGGGTATCTTTAAAACAATATTGTAAGCATTAGAATTTTATCCTTTTACTTAGAGCATGAAAAAATTCTGTCAGCTGTTTTCTAGAGCATATGTTAAAAATAATTAAATAAAAAAATGTGATTTGGTTCAGGAAATAAGAACATTTTGAAATGCGATTAAAATATGCAAATTTAAGAAAAAAAATTGGAAATATATATATATATATATATATATATATATATATAATACACTATAAGTTCTTTTAAAAGTAAGATAATTGTATAAAAAAAATTGGATTTAAAAGTTACACTAGGGAATATTCATATGCTGCAAGATTTATGCAGTTGTCTTGATGTTGGTTATTCTGTGAAATGCTGTATAAAAGTCAATAAACTATTATTAAATCAAATATATAATATTCTGTCAACTTAAAGCCATTTGAATCCTTGAATTTGTTTCTTAGTTGAAAGAATTAAGTGAAAGAATTAGTCCAAAAATATAAGACATATGAATCGTTTGTCACCTTAATAGTTATTTTGTCAAATGTTATTAACACAACTTTTAAAAAAGAATAATAATAAGATGTTTTGCAATCTGCCAATTTAATATTAATGGCATTCATTGTATTGATTTTTCAGCTGAGTAGTCCAAATCAATAAAAAATACAACATGAGATTAATTTGTAATCATGCTGGTTATTCTGCCATTGAGTGCAGATGGCAGGCTGAATGGGTTACAAAGGAATTGGATACTTCACTAACTTAACCATTGTTAAACTGATGAAATTTCCATATTTTGAGGGTCTCAATTTTCTAATAACTCAAAAATGAGATTAGAAATAATAGATACTTTGATATGAAACTCTTCAAATCTTCTGAAGCAAGAAAGATTTTTAGTGATGAAACTTAATTTCTCACTGATGGGGCATGAAAAAAGCAATCTTCTGCAGAGGGACCTATTATCATGCTTGAAAGAACTTGATTGAAGTTTTGTTCTTAATTAGTGTTATTCAATTGATAACAGAATGTAAATTTGTATTTTTTGTTTACCCAGTATGCTGAGTGGGAGAATATCAACGCTAAAAGATGAAACTGGTGCAGTAAGTATGAAATTTATTTGGTTTTATTTTGCATTTAAGTGCATACATTTCATTTACTTTATAATTATTTGTAATTTTAATATATTTTCAATAACTGAATTGTAATATTCTAGGTATTTTCCTTTATTAAGTAGAATTGTTAAGATTTTTTGACAACTTAAAAAAAAGTCTTATGGTTTAATATGGTTATGGTTAAAAAGTCAATATGGTTTAAAATTCTTTTTATTTTGATTACTCAATCAAATGTATTGCCAATTTCACTGCTATTTGATAAATGCAATATAATTATATTAATGCATGTTTATTGCCTGCATAGTCATCCAGTAAAACCCTACTGCTTGTGAATGCAAATTTCAAGCTTTAAAATCAGAAAGATGATATTTTTCATTAGTAATTTTTTTTTTTTTGAAAATTTCAATTGAAAAAGCTATAATAACTGATGCTTTCTTTATGGTTTTTATATATTTCTGTTGATAAAAAGTCATCAGATGACTATATTTCCTATGTTTTGAATGTGTTCCAGAATGAACAATTTTAAAGGTAATTTACATGTTATGCATTCTAAATAAATTTAGTTATAGTATAACAAAATAAACCAATATAAATGATTTGAGCAAATTGAATGTTTATACTATTATTATTTTTATAATGGAAAATACTATTATAAATTATCATTTGATAGCAAATTCAAACATAAATGGCTATATAATTGAAAATTTAAAGATAAATTGCTATACAATTGAAAATTTAAATATAAATTATTATGCAATTGAAAATTCTAATATAAGCAAAGACTGGTCTGTTCAAATTGATCTCATTTTTTAAATAATATTTTTTTTGTTAACCCTCTACATTTAAAAAAAAATTTATTGTATATCTATAGAGAATTTAAAAAGATGACGAATGGGGGAAATGTTACACTACAGCCACCCCATATTTGATATTTTTAATTAAATTTAAAATAAATTTACTGAAAACTGTATTTTAAATAGATTTTGGGTATTGATGGGTTAAGTAACAATCCCTCCCCCCTGCCTCTGTTGTCTGTTACTTGTAAAATGTTTTTCTTTTGATTGTAATTTTTTTTTTACTTGTTGCTAGTTTTTTTAGCTTCTTTAAATTAGAATTGTAAAAATATTCATACAATTTTTTTTTTTATAAAACCTTGAAAGAAGTATTTATTACTGCATGTCATTTGTCAATGAACAAATTAATTTCTTTGATTTTGTTACATGATTTCTAATGATTTAAACATGCATCTTTATTTGTGGAAATATATTGTTTTTCAAAGATAATAAATGAAAGATCTAAAGAAAGTAAACAATTAAATTTTTTTGCTTATGTTTTGTTATATAATTTTTATTTTTCACCTTAAGTAGGTAATTTTAATGGAAAAATATTATGTTTATGTGGCTATGACTTTTTTAGTTCAGCCTGGCTCATATTTGAATGAGTTAATCTATTTCTCCAATAGACTACATTCTGTTTTAATTTACTTTTGCATTAGAAATTAGATTACTCATTGACTTTTAACTATATTTTCATTGTAATTCATATGAACTATTCGCAGAATACATTTTTTCTGATTGTGGTTTTTTAAGTAGTCTTGGTGAGGAAAACAACTGGAGAAGAAAAATCATTACATGCATTAAACTACTACTCTTATTATGTATTTGGTGTGGTCTTCATTGAGACATTTTAAGTAAATTAATTGGTTTGATTTTTACTAGTATCCTTCAAAAATAATTGAAAATATGTGCTGTTGTGAACTTTTTGTTCAGATATTATTGATTTGCTGTTTACTCCAAAATTAAGATGATTCAATCTTAGAAAAAAATATGGAATGATATTTAATATTTGACTATATATTTGATGCTTGAACTTTTCTAAAATTTGATAGATATTCGGTTTTTAATTTATTTTTTTTTACTATTGTAGATATTCATTGACAGAGATCCTAAATTATTTAATATCATTTTAAATTTTATGAGGACAAAAGATGTTGATTTAAGGTAAGTTTTTTTAAGAGTGTCTGTAATATTTTTGCAGTTATTACTATGATTTTCCTCTTGCTTATAAATTATTTTTGCTTATGAAAGTATTTAAAACTGAATTACATTTTATTTTTTATTAAAACTACTTATGATTAATAGACACATCATTTGAAATTATTTGTATTTATGAAGATCAATACAGTATGTGTTCTCTGTTGATAAGAAAATCTGCTTACATCTTAATAAAATGAGAATTGTTGCAAACTGTTTTATAGCTAGAACTTGAAGAATTGTCTCTACCATTTCAAAGACATTTTGAATTTTGATTTGAAATAGAACTTGAATACTTAATTATATTAATAATGTAATTTTAAAAAATTACATCATTTTTCTACATAAAAAAATTCTGAATTTTTAAAGTTTAATAACATGCCATAATTTTTATTTGATTTTAAAATTTATTTGTGCACATGTTTGATTTTTGCTTTTGTATACAAAGTATAAGGAAAATATTGTAAAAAAATTTAGATATGATTTTGACAAATCTGCACATTTTTAATCACCTTAAGTTTGAAAAACAAATATTTGGAAAATGTCTGTCTGTGACAAAGATAACTCTGAAACAAATTGAGTTAAATAAATGAAATTTGGTTTACTGTCTTAATTCCAAATTTGCTGGTTTCTATAAAATGTTGAGCAAAATCCTTTCAGAAGTCTGTCTAATTGTTCCATATTTGTTCTGTTCCCATATTTTATAGTCTTAACTGTTCCTAAATTTAATAGCACAATAATTGCAAAATTAAAAGAAATAGATATTTAAAATATGGTGCTTGGGTTTAACATCTGTAATATAAGGACCTGTCAAATTTTGAGCCAAAACGAATAAAGGGTTGGCCTTCTTTTGGTCTATATTTCAGAAACATGTAAACACAATAAGTCAAAAATGCAGTAACTTAAATATGTCACATTTGATATGGAATTTTTTGATAATTGTAATTTTGTGTTAAATTTTTGCTGTAATCAGAAAAAAACATGTCTAAAACAAATTCTTTTTTCGGGTACATGTCAAATGCATGCGAGTGATTAATTGCCAAAAGAATTTACCAAGAATCACAAGATTAATTAATATGTTAAAAAATCATTAAATATGTTAAATTCATGCCAAAGGCTAATATTTCATAACTGTTGTACACGAATGTCATTTAAGGTGCTCTCTAAGATAGAAGTATGCGAGAAAGTTTTAGAGAGACAACTCCTACTTGTTAATGAATTTGTTTTAGTTTATGCATTTTTAATTTAAAAAATTTCCTTTTCAAAAACAAATGTGATAGAGAATATAATAAATATGAGCTTTTTATAACTGATAACACAAATATTTTCAATGTGAGCATAAACTTCATGTTCATTTAATGTTTTTATTTTCTTTTTTTTTTTGGTAGCTAGGACTTAGGATTTATTTTTGATTTATAATTAGAGGTTGTTCATTCAAATATATTCATTTTCCACCGTTATGTTTTCTCTGCTAAAACTCATTTTCATCTTTCTCAAGTTAACAAGATTTTTGTGAATTGGAAGAAAAGATTTGGTACTGTCATTGCTTGAATAAAATCTCTCTCTGTGTGTATAATATATCTCACCTTTGTAAAGTGTTAGAGCTTTTAAATAGTTATTGTTAAGTAGTTTGTTGTTTATTACTTATAATTTTCTACAAATATATTTTATTTTTTAGTAATGTAGATATAAGCACTCTGAGGCATGAAGCTGAATTTTATGGAATATCACCTCTTGGTAAGGTTATTTGTTAAATTTATTTTTCTTCATGAATTAAAATTTTTTGTCTTGTTTTAAATGAAAGATTAAATATGTTTTTTGTGGTTATAGATTTTTGAGATGTTAATATTGCAATATATGCTGGTAATAACATGAACCATTAACTGTATCATAATTGAAAATGTAAGTGCTTCCAAAAAGTTATCAGGAGTGTGTATTGCACTTTGAAGTATGCTTAGGGATAATATTTTTATGCTTTTAATGATATAGCAAATTAATATATGTGACCTACAGATGTGCCTTCATAAAATGGTGTCCTAGTCAAATACTCCTCTATCCCCTCTGATTAACCCTTCTCCTTTTTAAAAATCTCAATCTGCATGTCCTGCCTCTGAAACTTAAGGAAAGGAAATAAAGATTTAAATCGCTGAATTTTTACTTTAATATTTTATAACTGCTTTCTGTGATCAATTGCTCTGCTCATCAAATTGTGTTTGTTTTCAGTTTTGTCAAAAAAAAAATTATTTTGCTAATGAAATTTAATTTTTGAAATGATGAAAGCATTAATTTTTGCAAAGAACCTAGAAATGAATTAGAAAATGTTAAAAGGTGGGGGGGGGGGTAAAAAAATGAAGCACTCTGAGCTAAATTTTGTTGCATAAGCAATATAAAAAGGTATTGCATATTTTGTAGGTAATGAAGCTATAATGATTTGGGCCTTTACATTTAATTAACAAAAAAACATTGTATTGAGTGGCATCCTAAAATATATACAATTTAATTAGGATAATTAATCATTTTTTTTCAGACATAAATTGACTATGAATTACAAATTTGCAAATATAGCTTTAAAAAGCAATTTGAACAGACTTAGAATTTTTTTTTATTTTCTAATAATATCAAATTATTATTAAGACCTTCAAACAGCTATTTGCATTAAAATTTTATTATCCTGAAAAATGTAAAATAACTATAACTATATTCTGTTGATATCCTACTTTAAAATGTTTACCAGTCACATAATTCTCTGAGAGAAATCTCCAATGCTAGTAATAAGATCAAATTATGTGCATTCTTTAATACTGAATTATAAATGCTAATGTGTTGGAATGGACTCCCTTTATACTGTGATAAACTAAAATACTTTGTTACATCTTTGAAAAATAGAAAAAAAAAAAAATTTTGAAGTTGGTATGTACTAAGTATAAATATTGAACATTTTACCATGTTTACTATCAGGCGCTCTTTAGAATTGATCTCTTTTTCTTTAAAAACATCTGAGGATGGTCAAGTATATCCGTATTCTTCAATGAGACTTTTATATTAAAAAAAATCCTGGATTCTACAGATTTGATTTGGTTGTCAAAATTCTATAATAGAAAAACTACATGAAATTTTCTTTTGAAAATTTTGTATGAATTGATTCCCAGATTGTGAAAAGTATTGTATCGTTTTTATTCTTCCATTGTTATTTAGAGCTACTTTAGTTTTTAAGACTTTGGGGAATAATTTTTTCTTTAAAAGAATATGATTTTCTTTTTAATGGAACTAAATCATTTCTCAATTTAATCCTCCTAATTCAATTGTAGTACTTAATTTTATACTTAAAATAGTCAAATTGATAGCTCTGATTCTCTCTTATCTTTTGTTCCCATTTCTGTAATGAACATGCTCTTCAAGTCACCAAACTGCTTTGAAGATTTAAGTCTAGAAACAATGGTAAAATTTTGGCTCTTTAATCCAAATCACTTGCTTTAAAAAGAAAACAAATTCTAATATCAAACATTTGTTCTAGATTAATTATGATAGCTATTAAAATTTAAAAGTTTTTTTTCCTCTATCCATGTTGTGGTTGCTGAAATGTTTTCATTATAATATTGCAGTTAAAAGATTAATACTTTGTGAAGATCTCAATCATTCCTCTTGTGGTGATGTATTGTTTCATGGATATTTACCTCCTGCAGGTAATTAGAATTCTTTTTTTTTAAGTATGAAAAATGCATTAATTCTATATGTAGCTTTAGCCTGTCCAATTTGGTTTTTTCAAGTGAAAAAGGAGATTCTTAATATTAAATATGTTTCATTTCTAGCTGTCCCACCTAATGATCACCAGCTTCCAAAAAATACAGAGAAAAAAGAATCACCTGCAGCTCGAACAGATAATCCTAGTTCATCTTCAGCAACTTCATCCGCTAGTGGAAGTAATTCTTCTACTTCTGAATCAAGGCCTGGTTTAGTGTTTCGAATTATGTCCGATCATTCTCATCAAAGAACTGCATCTGTATCATTATCAAGAACATCTGATGGCTGGCCTGCATCTTCTTCTTTATCTCGCAGTTCATCAGATATTAGAAACATTGGTCGTAGACATTCTAGAGCATCATCTTTAGATATGCGTCACTCCAGAAATTCTTCTGCTGATTTGAATAAAACTTTTAAAATTGACTTTGGTTCATTTTTCAATACTCATGGTGAGTGTTTTTTTTTTTTTCATACCATTTTTTATCACAGTCAGTGCACTACTTAAAAATGTAATTGATTATATTAGCTACTTAACATAAAGATTACTTTATTATGCACCTAACCTTTTATAGCAAAGCATGTTTTTTATTTCTTGTGATTGAATAATGCAGTAAACCTTCTATTTATATATAATGCTTGTAGTAGCATAATCAGTCAATTCTAAGCGTGAAACAATGAGGAATTCTACATTTTATTATAATGATCATTGATGAAAGGGATGCAGTACCTGAAGAATATTTGAATCTAGAATTTTAAAATTGAGATGAAAATTGCATTTTTTTTCTATATTAAATAATTTGTACAAATTCGGTAAAGATTTAAGATCATCATTTATTATGTATTATTATCGTTTATTTCCCTACATCTCTGAGAAATTTTGGAGGGAATACTGTCTTAGAAAATTAGTAGTAGGTCTTTGATGTGGATACAACCAAAAGTAAAACAGTTATTGTGCTAATAAAAATGAAGAATGAATAAAATAAAAGGGTTTATTTTTGTGAATGTTACATTTGATACCTTCTTTAATTGGTGGGAATTTCTATTTTCTCTCTCTTTCAAAATACATTTTTTGTAGAGTTTTTGCAATTATTTATTTGTCGTCAATGCAAAACATGAATTCATATTCTATGATCTATTGAGCATTTTTGATTAAACAAATCACTGTTAAATAAAAGGCTTGGTATTTAAATATATTTTCCTTATTTTGATAAATATATTTTCCTAACTTTAGGCAGATAGATGCAATCTTATATTTAAAGTACACATTCAATCTGATTGTTTTTTGTGCCTCCTACTTCTTGAATTTGTAAAAGTTTTTAAAAAAGACTTGAAATATGAAGTAATAGTAATTTTAACTATCTTCCAGAGAGTGGTGAATCAAATCTATTCTGTTAAACAATTTGGTTTTTCATTTATTATAAGCTTATATTTATGTCTGCATATTTGCAAAATTACTTCTTGTTGATTTCATTGAATTGGCATTTAATATCACATATTATTTTTTAAGGATAGATTTTTCCATCTCTAGTAAAATTAAGTCCTGTCAATTCAATTTTATAAATAAAATTGTGTGTGGCATGCCAAATTATACTAGAAATAATAGATTTTCTTTCTTACTTTTTCTACAAAATTTCTTCAAAGTGTTCAAGATATGATAAAAAAATAAAGTAGGGCATTTGAATCCACGATATGAATTGCAGATAAAGTTTTTGGATATTAGAAATTCTTTAATTAAAAAACAAATACTTGCTAAATAAATATTTTTAAAATATATTTTTAATGTTTATGAATGTTGTCAGTTTTCCAAGACATTAACATTAAAATTTGTGTTACATATTTTTAATTTATGAATGAAGTTTCGGTTTAATGTAAGGTAAGTTTTATCTTTTTGTAGGTGCTTACAGCTGGGCAGATCCTCTTCGTGTACGGATTGTTAAAGGTCACCATAACTGGATAGCTGTAGCATATGCTCATTTTGTTTGTTGTTATAGGTTTGTTTCTGTTTTCATAGATTTTTTTTATATGCATCTCCATATTATTTTCCTTACATTTTTCTTTTAATTTGTATATAAAAATCCAATTACTGAGTTATAAGTTAAACAAATATGATACCTCTAGGGCAGAATTACTTATTAAAATTCTTTGAATTTCTAATTAGTTGATACGATCATCTCTTATACAGGATATAAAATTTGTGCTCATATCTTGCAGAATTCAAAAGAGCTGTTTGACCAGAAGTTCAATCTTAATTTTTTTTAGATTTTTGTATACATGCAATGTAAAACTGATTGAAGTAACAAAGGTCCTTACAAAATAGGTACTAAAATTGATTTTCTGAGTATTACAAGCAAGGTGCAAGCACATAAGTTTCAAGTGCATTTTTTTTTCTTATGTCTAAATTAAACATTTTAATTTGATTCATTTTTATTTAAGTCATTTTTGGAAATACAAAACAAGAAATTTAGTTTCTGATATGCATTTAGTATTTGAGTAAATATATGTATATGTCGTGTAAATTGAATCTATTCTAAAAATGTGTCTAACTATAAACAGTGTTTGTGATCTTTGTGACAGATTTGTTTATTGGATGCATTCTCTGAACTTATAATGCGACTTTTCAGTTTTTTTAAATATGATGCAATGAATTTTGGCGATAAAGTATCTGGATAATTCAAAATATTTATTTTTTTACTGTTTTCAGATTACGAGACTCTGCTGGATGGCAATTAGCTTTCATGAGTTCATATATAGAGCCTGTTGTTGATAGAATAGCCTTGAATGCAAAAGTTATAGTTTCTAATCCTGCTGAAAATAGTACAAAAATGTTAGCAATATCATACAACACACAAGTGAGGCTTTGGGGGATTTCAGACGATGGATCAAAATCTGACATTGGTAAATATTAGTTTATATTTTTGTTGCCTTTTATATTACTTTAAATATACCAACAATCAAACTACGTTTAAACTTACTTGAAAAATCAAACTTTAATTCATATTATTAAAGAAAATATATTCCTATTATCTTCTGATTAGAGCACTGCTATATGTATTTTTACTGTATCGTATATTGTTCAAAGTAAACTGCATTTATAAAAATAGTCTCTAGATTTTTCTTGCATTATTTGTAGTTACTGATATGTTTTTTATATCACACTAGTAAAATCTGTTATTTTTAACAGCAAAGCACAAAGCTCTCTTCTTCTGTGATTAAGATTACACAAATTATGATGCTTTGAATGGTATTAATTTAGGCGATTTGCTACCATTTCACTGGCTTTCTCAAAAAAATTACGTATCAAATATGACAAAAGAGAGGGAATTGTTCAAGGCATCTGTTGGGTAACTTAAAAATAATGAAATGCTAAGATTCATAATCGGTTAATAAAGAGTTTTAATCATGAAAGAGTGCACATCTTTTTTGTTGTTTAAAATAATAGAATATTAAGAATATTTTATTTGTTAGGACTAATAAGACTAGGGGATTATATAAAAATAGAAATATCGTTTTTTTTTAGGGATATATTTATTTAATAAAACAACATAAAACAAAACTTTTTATCTTTTAAAATATTTTATCGATTGTTAAGGTGTGTTTATCTGAACTGGTTTAGAAATGAGATTCCGAATAGACGCTCTGTGAATTCATTCAAATTGCGGTTAGTTTATTCAAAATTTATCCAAAATTTGTTTATTTTGCATTATATATGTAATCTCTAAGTTTAGGAAGTCTAAACTAAAATAATATATGCTAGATTCCATCCATAATATATGTAATAAATAACATATGCTACTGTTTGTTTTAGGGAAGATAAGAATGTGTGTATGAAGAATCTTGTTAAGCATTTAAACTTTGAATTTTTTGTCTTGTCATAATAGACTCTCACTATTTTGTATTCTTGACTTTTCTTCAAACTGTGTTTTGAAAATTATTCCATTCCATTGAAAATTATTCATAACATTAAAATTATTAGTTTGATTCTGTATTTTGCTTAGCATGGATTTTCTGAATCTTTTGCTGAAACTCGATTAATAAATAGAATCATAATTTTTAAGCGATCTTGTGTGTATAATTAATAAATTTAGATAATAACAAATTTTTGGATTATTTTATTTATAATCATAAAAGAGCTTTCCAAATTTGTTTATTTCATGAACATGAACATTTTATTAATTCTTTAAAACGATTATACCAAAATAAATTTTGTTTAAAGTTCTATATTTTTCTGTCATTTAGGGACATTCCAGTTCACTGTCTCTGTGGATCACTTATTTTTCATCGGAAGTCAATTGGTAGCTTTAAGTCATACTGGTAAAGTAGGTGTATGGCATGCAATGACTCAACATTGGCAGGTATTAAAATGTTACTGATGTGAATTTATAGCATAATATGTTTATTAAATTCAGATTTTTATATCATTTGTGTATTTCAGATTCAAGATGTGATTCCAATAACTAGTTTTGATACTGCTGGCTCATTCTTATTATTGGGATGTAATAATGGATCGATATATTATATTGGTAAGCGCTGATTTTCAAAATTTTCTGAGGATTATGGATCTATTTTTAATTTGTTTTTACTTTAACATTTTTTATGGTAATTTCTAACTGTATAATTTCATTTAATTTGCGGTGAATATCATAAATTTCACTTTTTATGAAATATAAAGACAAACACCATCTCAGTGTTTAGACGTTTTAATGTTGTGAATACATAAACAAAATTTCATTTAATCGATATTCAAAATTAATTTTTACTGTTTAATGAAGATGATGCTCCTGGCTATAAATATCCAAGCATTATGAACTAATATAGCGAGTCATTTTTACAAAAACCATCGTCTAAACAGATCAGTGTTATATTATTATATGCATCAATGTTCGGTACTGACATAGTTCTTTGTAAACAAAAATCTTGCTACGAACCTGTAACTTTGCTATCCCTCGCTAATACTGTCATCGTAAGGAAGACAAATTTACTGTAATTTGTACTGAATAGTGAATGGGTGTGACGTCAGAGATCCCAGAGCTTGGCGACAAAATCGATAATACCCGAAACATCGAGAGTTTTCCCGATCCGTCCATTAGGAGCCGAGATACATCTAGAATGCTCCTGATTGGTCCAGAAGATTATAGCCCCGTCTTCCATCACTGTTTAAGGCAGTCAGTCTGCGGAATGCGTTGAAGCTGAACGGCCGTATGTTCAATCGCGAAGACAAACAAGTGCGGCAGAGTTTAATCGAGAAAACCTGAACTGAGAGGTCTTGGAAGCTGAACGAAGTAAGGTGGTGGTCAACCGAATAAACCTAAATAGAGAGGTCTTGAACTCAAGACTGCTGGATCACTGTGTGGCATATTCTGACGAGGCCTGTGTCGTAGCCCGTTGTGTCGTCGTCGGGAACGGAGCTGCCCTGAACTGAGGAGTAGTCCTGTTGTGCGAAGTAGTGAGTCGGCAGCGAAGGCAAGAAGAGACAGAGGAATAGTTTCAGCCCGCTACGGAGAGACCTACGCGAGTGTAGACAGAATCCCTAAAATATTCCCTCTCCTGTCTGAAACCTGTCTGGCCGCTTTGTGAGCTGTAGACGTTGTCACTACGGAATTTCTTCCTGTGAACTACTGTTGCTATTGTGGGCTGAAACCTGCAGTAAAGTACTGCTGTGTGCTGTCCTGTGCTTTCATCCCGGCTGTATATAGTTGTCATTTGTACATAATTGTCGTCTCTGTGCTGTAAATATTTGTCGTCTTTGTGCTGTCCTGTCTTCTTCCCATAAATAAACGTCTTCTGTGTTGTGTAGCCTACTAAAGGATTGATCGTTGTGTGTGTTCATCTCCTCTCACACCATACACACCCACTATACCTGACGGATGGTACAAGGAGGAAAACCCGTAACAATATGATCCTTCCACATTTGAACTAATTTCAAAGACATCAATAACTTTCAACAAGCATCGAAGGCTATACACATGTTATATTTTAACAGAAAAATGCATTCAATCTCTTGAATAATTGGGATGATTAAGAGAAAGTCTTATACTACTTATTAGATATATGCGATTCTACTGACTGGACATATGTGATATTTAACTAATTACAAGAATTTAAATTTTGTCAATGTCCATTATGCAATATATATATTTATATAATAATAATTTGAAGGTTATATCAACTGCAGTTATTTCCTTTTATTGGAAATAAAATCTTAATGTATATATTATGCTATTAAATAGAAATTTTAAAGCATATTTATTTGTTAGAGAAGATAAAATAATTAATCTTTTTTATTTCTGACAAAATTACAGAATAATTTGGTTCAAAATACATTTTATCTTAAATAAGTTAATATATGCATTTTCTTTCTAGTTTCCCTCTTTCTGATTTCTCTGCAGTTTTAAAAGAAGGAATTATGACTTAAATTTAAAAGAATATCTATAGATTATCTAATGAATACTGTGATTAAAAATGTCCTTTTTATTGCACATGAAAAAATATTCTATGAATATATGATGGTCCCTTTTATCATATTGTATTTGCTGCAGAATAGTTTCTAATTTAAGTAAACAGTAACGGGGGGGGGGGCTAAAACATCGTGAAATCATGGTTGCTTCATTTAAGAAATAAAGTGTTGCTTTTGCACTGTTTCTGCTTTTTTTTTTTTAAAAAAAATCCTAATTGAAAGTCTAATTTGTTTTACCCTTAGACTAATTTCACTATCTCGAATTCTGAATAAATAGTTTTTTAATGATGAATCAACATTTTATTCATTGTATATAATTTTTTTAAATATATTCAGAATTTTGAAAAACCATTAATAGGCCGAATTTTTTCTGTTTATGTATTAATATTTTAAAAAATTATTTCAGATATGCAGAAATTTCCGCTTCGTATGAAAGACAATGATCTCCTTGTCACAGAATTATACCATGATCCATCCAACGACATTATTACAGCGATCAGCGTTTATTTAACACCTAAAACTAGTAAGAGCCATATGAATTTTTCTTCCCTTTGTCAGTTCCGTTTTTCTTTCAAGATTGAAAGTGTTGTAAATATCATTAATAATACTATAAAGATCTGTCTTGTTTTGTTACTGTGCTAATTACTGTATTTTGGCTAGATTAGGTGCTAAACTTTGTTTTTGCCTAATACATATATATTTCTCCTGTTAAATTTTTCTCTTATCTCTTAATGAACTAAGTTCTGTAACTGATAAAAAATAATTTATTTTTTTAAACACAGAAGCATTATAAAATTGCCTTGTGTATTTTTTATGTATAAATAATGATTTTTAATTTATTAATATTTGTATATAAACTATTTTGTATTAAATTATTGATGCTTGATTCATAATCTTTGGAGACTGCTTTAATCTTGTTATTCTTCCAATGAATGAGAGTATTGCTCGAAGAATTCTCGCTGTCTTTGGCACCCCAGGAAGAAATTTTTGATGTAGGTTTTTAATAAAACATAGTTCATAATAAATTAAATTTATAACGCATTTACTTGTAGTATTTAATGATTAATAAAATCTTTAATTCATAGTTCAATATTTACATATGATTAACAACTTGTAACTAGTATTATCAAAAAATTTTAACAGCAATAAAATAAATTATAATATTAATGTGTTGCATGGGCTTGTTTGCTTTCTTATAAAAGATTTAATTTTAGCACAGTGCTTAAAGCTGCAGGAAGTGGAATATCTTTAAAACTTTTAAGAAATAAACTTCAGCTTTGTTGTCGTTGTTTTAAGATTTGCTAGCAGATTATCAGATTGTAGCATTTCTGAAATCAATCGAAATCTTTATGAAGTGAAATAATAATTATATAGAATTGAAAAGAAATTCAACTTTAACTGAATGAACAAAGCTTTAATAATTTTTTTCTTTTTGTTTTCATTTTATTTTTAACATTGTCTTATAATTTTGACCTACCCTTTTTTAAGATAACTTTCTTAATATTATTAAAACGAATTAATGGCATAAACTTTTTTGTAATACGACAAATATAAAATTATTTCATTACATAACCCATCCTATTTAAGGTAGATTATATTTTCATGATCATAAAATTAAATATAGATGTATCTTTAGAGCTTCACTATTAGAAGTGGTGATCTGTAGCACAATGCCAAATAAATTAAAATGTTGCAGAAGTTTTATTTATTTTTGGAAATGGAGACACCTTATCAAAATCATTCATTTGCGAATCAGTCAATTTTAAAAAGGGTCAGACCATATTGGGCTGTAAGCTAGTTTAGAAACGTGATACATGGTTTGAAAATAATGCTATGAAATTTAAATAATATTCGATTTAATGCTATGAAAATAATGCTATGAAATTTAAATAATGTTTGATTTCTTTTTTATAGTTTGAATAAAGATATATTTTAAAAGAACCTTTTTTGAAATTGTTTCCAGATTTTCTTTTACCACAAAATAGTTCTACATTACTCCTAATGGAACACCATCCACAGTTTGAGAAACATTTTAACTTTCTTTACAACTTACTATAAAAATGTTTCATGATTAATATTAACAGACAATATAAAAATGAAGGATAGCTTTGTATTTTTAGCAAATTGTTTTTATTTTTATATCATTATAAGTTTAAACATTTTTTCATTTTTTTTCCTGCTTTTTTTTCCATATTATTTGAAACATGTAAAAATCCTGTTACAATTACAATATAGGAGAAATGCTCCTTGTATTTGAAGCCAATGAAAAGTATTTAGACTATGAATTGCAGTTTTAAATTGATTTGTTGATTGATTACATTCAACCCTCTTTTTGTATCTCCCCTTCTTATATATAAAATTAATGTTGTATATGAAAGACATTAATGTAGAGGCTGTTTAATGGAATCTGATATCTTAGAATTAAAAAAAATCATTAATGCTTACTAAATTGTATGTATTAAATAAAGTTGAACATTTATTATAGAATGAACTAAAATATTGATATTTTGTCTTACATATTCAAAATAATCATAAAATAACTTATATATGTATATATAATTTCTATTTTCATATATTCATATTGTATGCTAAATACTCTTTCACTCTG
This sequence comes from Argiope trifasciata, assembly GCA_026543055.1. Taxonomy (NCBI): domain Eukaryota; kingdom Metazoa; phylum Arthropoda; class Arachnida; order Araneae; family Araneidae; genus Argiope; species Argiope trifasciata. The sequence goes on along the minus strand of JAPMOQ010026707.1, from coordinate 85,587 downwards.
AAGAAAAAAATATTTTGTTTTGAACATGCACACTTTGGTATTCGTATATTATACTAATAGGTAAATCTATTAGTTAATATTTTATAATTCTGTGTTATTATCTGTCCATTGAAATTTGTCGAAAAAAAATCGTTTTTTAGGTCTTTGTGGCAATTGGATAGAAATTGCATATGGTACAAGTTCTGGAACAGTTAGAGTAATAGTGCAACACCCTGAAACTGTTGGACATGGACCTCAATTATTTCAAACTTTTACAGTCCATCGAAGTCCTGTGACTAAAGTTGTTTTGTCTGAAAAGTTTCTTATATCCGGTTTGTACATATTTATTTTACTAAAATTAATAATCTAGAGATATCTGAAAAAGTCATTTGAAAGTTATCATCTTTGAAACTTTCCTGTTGCTTCATGTAGTTTTACTAAAAAGTTGAGGAACTGTTATGTATTATGCGCCTTGCTATAATAGATGAATATTGAGCTTCATTGTTATAACTTTTGAATTGCCGCAGTCAGAGTTTCTTTTTGTTCTGATACTTTTCATTAGATCATGATACTAGGCATTGCATTAAAGTCTGTATTAATATACATTTGAGACTGTTTTGTTTCCAGTTTCTCGATGATTCTGCTCCCTATTGCACCATCCAAGCATTAGTAATTAATCATAAATATCTGTATAAATATTTTACCACATATTGTGAAAAAAGCGCAGAAGCACAGAGAGACGGAAATGCTTATTTATAAAACACTTCTTAAATGAATCATTTAGAAGTGTTTACTAACTTAAATAAACAAAATTTAATGTTTGCGATTTGATTTACGATTTTTGCTTTCTATTCAGTAATTTTTAAGAAGTCTTTATAAAAAGGCAAACTGGATTTTGATCAAGTGCACTGATTCAAACAAATCAGTGCACTTGATTTTAGAATAATATATAGCATATCATTGCTATAGATGACAATCTGCTCTGTAAAGCAAATCGATACACAAGATTAAATACATATGTGTAAATATACTTAATAGTGTTAATAGTTTGCCATTTGCTGTACAAATATTTTTGTCACTTGTTTTTATATAGTAATTTCTGCAATGCTTATGTATTTATACATAAACAGGCTATTAATTTGTTGGTATGTTATTTGTGCATTCATACATTTTTGTTGCTTTTTAGTATGTTCTGAATACAATCATGCTAGAACATGGAGTGTTACTAGATTCCGTGGGATGATTTCCACTCAGCCTGGTTCAACACCTTTAGCTTCATTTAAAGTAATCTCTTTGGAAGAAATGGAGCCGAATATTAGTTATAGTGCTGGAAATGACAGTGGTAAGAAAATACTCTTTTACTTTCTTCAAAAAATAATCCTTACCTTTATTTTATATATATATATATATATATATATATATATATATATATATATATATAATATAGTTGGATGTTTGTTACTCAATCACACCGGAACAGCTGAACAGAATTGGATGCAATTGAGCTCAAAGATAGTTTATAGTCAGGAATAGAACATAGGCTACATTTTTTTCCGGTTAATTGAGTGGTACATTTTTTATTAATTAAAAATTAACTTTCGCACAAAATAGCTTAGACCAATGATAAGTAAGGCTCCAGATTTTCCCCCCAACAGAATTGAGGTTAGGCTTAGAAGAATTTCAAACGATTCTATTAATTTTCTTTGTGTTTGATGTATTTAAAATCAGTTGTTGTTTATTAATCGATCTTTCGGATTCATTCTGAAGTACTTTTAAATGAAAAGAAAACGGAATAAAGGATATAAAAAAATTCTAATCTGCATTGCATTACTGCAACTGGCGTAGGAAAGTCAGACATAAGCGTTACGCCCACTGGCGTTGAAAATTCGTGAAGCGCTTATTTCGAAAGCTGGGAGTGAATTCATGACTAACGCTGATTGGCTGCTGATATGACGTCTCATGAAACTCTATAACCATAGAAGGTTAGCAAGCAATTCATATAGGCTTATAAAAAGGGTAGCCATTGACCATTTATGTTTTTGTCTTCGATCTTACTAACGTGAATGAATAACACGTGCAAATAATGTAACGCGCGTTTTTTTATTAAAAATAAAAAACAGTATTTAAATAAACATTTGTCTAGTGTCCATAAACAACCGTCCAAATCATATTGCTAAATAACCAATGAGCGTTAAGACTGACACATCTTAGCTTCGGACGCAGACGCCTGTAAAGTTCGCGTCTGATTGTCGTGACATCAACTGTGTTTTCACGTGATGACAACTGTGTTTTTATTTCAATTAAAAGTTTAAAAATTATGCGTTTAATACTGTTGTAGCTATTTCAATCTCGATCAATAAATAAAATATATTTGACCTTATTTTAAAGAAATACGGCCTTGATTTGCTGTTTTGTTTTATTTTGGGTATACAATGTAAATCAATTGTTTTTACGTTAGTTCCGTGTTTTGTTATTAAATTGTATTTATGTTATATATTTTTAGTATATGCTTTTATACTTTTAAGTGTATCGTTTTTAGGTTAGGTTTAATTTTTTTTATTTGTCATTATTTAATATATTTTCTTACATATACATCAAAATTTCCACGCGAACAGAGTCGCAGTTAATAGCTAGTATATATATATATATAAAATTTCGTCATAGGTAACCACCCACTTTTTTTTTTTATTTCAAATTTACAAACTGTTTTTGAGTTAACTCACTGTTTGAAAACAGTGAGTTTAGTATGTCGAAAAATGGAAGAAAAATGTGAATGATAATGAAATTTCAAATAGAAATATCAAACATTTGGGATGGAATCTTTGTTGAATAGATAATGAAACTTTTACATTTTTTTTTTCTTTAAAATTTCTATCATATAGACAGTCTTTGTAAGGAGGGGGGGGGGGAATCACTAGTATATTTGTATAGTATTTTTTGCTTTATTTTATAATATTTGTATAGCATTCTTTGATTTATTTTATGTTTTTACATAAGATATTTAAACCTGCATCAAGATCCTTGGTGTTCGTTTATTGATTTTCAAAAAATATCATAAAAATTGGATGAAAGCTCTATATAATTGGTAATTTCAAATTGTATGTTCCATCTTGTGGTCAAAAGTTTCCTGATTTTTTTTTTTTTTTTTCAAAATTCGTATTTTAGATATAGATGCAGGTAAAGAGAGAGAGAATAGAATACTATCACGTGTTAAGAAATGCATTATTGCAGTTTCTATGTTTTTTAAATATCTGCACCAATTTTGCGTTATTGAACAAATGCAATACCATACTGTTTTAATCATATTGAAAATTATTTTATTATTGTATTAAATATCCAAGAAAATATTTTTCTATAAAGTATTCAAGAAAAAAGAGATAATCATTAGAAGATGAAAAATATTTTAAAAGCTATGATTATTAATTTTTTAATATTATTGGTCCGCAAAAACATATTCTGCTAAAATCATTAGAAAATAACGAAATCATATTGAAAAGTATATCTATCGTTATGTTGTATAATTAAAGTAACAATGTATGATGCTTTGTTTATATTGCTTTGGAATGATTCCTTGAATAGCATATTATAGAGGTTACTCTATTATGATTGCTATTTTTAATGAATAACTCTTTCCGAATAGCGCTCTTTTTTAACCGAAGTTTTAACCATTTTCTCTTGCAAGTATCTAACATTGACTTTTTAAATTTTCTTCATTTTAAATTTTTTATTGTAAATTGACAGGGCCATATGGAGAGCAAGATGACGAACAAGTTTTTATTCAGAAAGTTGTTCCTGAGACTGATCAGCTTTATGTTCGTTATGCATCTACTGGGAAAAGGTAACTGGGAGATTTAGGCTGCTACATACTTTAAGGTTCCTTCATTGATATCTGCTTTGTAGTAAAATCTTGTAGAATCAAATGTAATTTTGTAACGAGATATTAGAATTGAAATATAAAATGTTTGTTTAACTTCTAGGATATGCATAATAAAATCTGTAGATGGTACTTCAATAACTGCCTTTTGTGTTCATGAATGTGAAGGGTCCAATCGAATGGGATCTAGACCAAGACGATATATTTTCACTGGTCATAGTAATGGTGCTATTCAGGTATGTGCTTTATATTATATATATTAGGTAAAATTTTGGTTAATGTTTCATTTTCATTTAATTTTGGAATAATACTTTACATATATAATTTAATATGATGAACAATTTTATTTGAAATGCTGTAATTATTGATAAATTTGTATATTGCGATTGTTTTTGACAGTTTTTTAAATTACTTACAAGTGAAGTCGTCCAATCATTGGTTTCAGATCTATATGGCTTCTCATGTTATTGATCTTAAACTTTTGATTAGAAAGTTATCTTTCGTACAACTGATAAAATCTTTCGATAAATTGTCGGGTCATGGTGGTCTGGTAGTAAGGTATCGGATTCGAAATCGGAGGATATGAGGTTCGATACCCGATTCCGCCGAAATACCGTAGTGTAAGGGGGTCTGTTGCATGTTAAATCTGGCAGACCAAATGTCCACCTGCTAATGGGAGGGGCAGCTCAGGTGTCGTCCTCTTTATCTGAACAGCGATTCAAAATTATGAGGTCCTTCCCAAAATAGCCCTAGAGCTGCTTTAAATGGAACGTTAATGTAATTAAACTTCAATATTGTCAAAATCACAGTATTTGAAATATAATATTGCATAAAAGTTTGAAGGAATTATAATATTTACACGTTAGCTTTAAAACTTTTAAGTAATTTTTTTTTTTACATTTTCTATTTTAAATAGGTGTTTTTTTCTCCTCATTACTTAGAAAAATTGTGTAAAATAATTGAGACAATATTTCCATTTTACCTCATAAAGAGAATTGAAAAGCATATTATAGTATTCTATTTTTTAAAACTTTAACTAATTTGGTTATGTTTTATATATTTCTTTTTATACACAATCAATGAAAATAATTTCTAATTCTCTAGTAATTAGGCTAGTACATTAAACAAGCTTTAATTTCATATGAATAAGAATTCTTAAATGGAACATAGAGGTGCACTGAGTTAGCTAAGGAGTTTGGTTGAAGGAATTAGTGGTGGTTTTTTTTAGTGATAGTTTTCCACTGCAAGTACATTCTAACTTATAATATTTTGATGACTGTTCAGCTAATTGTGTAAAATGGAAATTTTCATCAAATGAAGCTGCATTTCTAGAGCTGATAGAATGATGTAGATGTGCATCTTGAAAGAAATTATTTTGGATGAAATTCATAAAAATAATGAAATTCTCTCTGTGTATAAACTCATGGAAATTTTGAATTATGCATATGCTTTGCAATATAACTATAAAATGAGCATATATATTGATTCATACATATTCACATAAATGGATCAAGTGTTTATCTCGTGGCTGTTATGCCATGTACTTTCTTAGGTATTACAATGCATGTTCAAGAAACCTGAATTGCTACACATTTTTTCCTATGATAGTCGTCAATACCTGGATTTATTTCGAAGCAATGGATTTGTCACATAGGAAGAAAACCTTTCAATTGCCATCACATTTACCCTATTTGTCCCCTAATGATATCCCTGATGATGTGAATTGTTGCAACAGTTGAATTAACCCTTTGGGGTTCAACTTCCATTCTGACTGTGCATTCTGAAGTATACATCATTTTTACATTCTAGTTAGATAATTATAGTTATAAAAGCCATAAAATAGCAAAAATTCTTGCACTAATTTTTAGAATTGTATGTTTTTGAGCTTCCTAAGGACTACAGGAATCCTCGCACTCACATGTGTATATATATTTTTTTCTGATTGCAAAAGGTCAAATAATAATAGCCAGGAATGTTTGGTCACATTCACTGATCAGTGCGATCACATTCATATGAACACAAAAATATTTAATTAAAAGGTTTTTTCCTATTAGTTTCGTATTAAAACCTGTTATTTGATCAATGTTAATATTCTTAGTATCATTATCTGGCACAGATTCAGTGAATTTTATTAGGATTTTATTTTTTTCTTTTGGGTGGGACTTTATTTTAAAAGTTTAATGGGGCATCTTAAAATGAAATTGTACTTGGTAATTAAATTGTAGTAGTGTCTAATTGCAGCAAAAGAGAAAAAAAATTGACTGACATGATTTCATAAGAGAAATTGATCTGAATATTGATTGATATCTGAAATAAGTGAATTGATATTTCAGATATCAATCTGATTGAATTGATATCTGAAATAACTGAATTTAATATAGTTTCTATAAATTGTCTATAGCTGTACATTTAGGGGAACATTATTAATACATCTTTATTAAATTAGCATTACATGATTTAATTTTAATACCAATGTAATATTAATACATTATGTTATTTAAGTTTACATTAGTATTAGTTTATAGAAATTAATTATTTTGATTTTGATATTTTTTAGATGTGGGATCTCACAACTGCATTGGATTTAGCAACAAAAGGAGAATTATGTAAGTTACAAAATGTTTATTATTAAAAATTAAGTACTGCAAAAAATTAGTTGAAAAGCTATATGATAGGAAATTGACTAATGTCTTAACTATTCATTATTTTTTCACTTAATACTATGATTCAAAGTGATTATAGATGATTAGCATAATGCTTGACTGCACTTCTTGAAGAAATGTAAAAGTACTTTTTTCCTTGATAGTTATTTATTTTAAATAGGTTTGTTTAAAAAACGTTCTGTTATATAGACTATGCAATGCATTTCGTTGGCGGTTTCCTGGCAGCTTAATTTTCTGAAAGGAAATTTTGTCACATTTTTCAACTAGCTTTAAAAAAAAAATTATTTACTTATACATTGTTTTCCAGGTTTCTTTATTCATCTTCATGGATATTTAAAATGTTAATATAAATATCTGAAATATTCTTTTTGTCAAAAAAAAAAACAACCCTAAGTTTATTTAAACAAGCTTAAAGCTATAGTTTTCTTTAGTTAAAAAGATGAAATTGGAAGAAACTCTCTTTTAAGAACTAAGAATTTATATAAATTGTGGGCATTAACTTCAGCATTAAAAATTTATATAAATTGTATGCAAATTAATGTATTATTTAAAAACCTAGCTGTATTTTATACTTCCTGATTCTTTTTAAATATTCAAGGAATATTATCATGTGTAATTAGGAAATTAATAATTATAAACAGAATATGTATTAATAACCTACTTACCTGCTTAACATTATATGTGATTGCTTACTTGAAAATTTGATTATGCTTAAGTCAATTATTTAAAATAAGTGGTTTATCTTGATTTCCCTGATAATATTGTAAATACCTATATTACTCAAAATGTGTATTTCCTTTTGGTTACAAAATATTTCGAATACTAAAAAAATTTGTAATCTCACATTCTTTCTCTCAAGTATATTTCTTTTTGTGAGAAATATTTTCAGATATGTTTTGAACCTGATTTAGCAGATTAAAAACTTGAGCTACTTTTTATTACAATAAATAGAGAAAGTGTCAATTATTTATTGAGAAAAAAGGTGTTATGCATTGTCATTAATCATTGAACTAGATCATAAAACTTTCTCATCATATTTTTTTTTTCTTGATCATTTTCTAAATCACAAAATTTGTTTCAAATAATTGGCTCATAATCATACTTTCTTGTAATAATTTATCCTGTGGTCTTTAAATATATTGGCTATAATTCAAAGCTGTGTGCTTCATTATTTCATCTATTAAAACATTGTTTTATGAGGCATGCAATTAGATTTATTTTATTTGTGTCAATATTATTGAGAAGTTTGTCACATGAATGTTTTGGTTTCTAAAATAATTAAAATAATAAGTTAATTTTCAATTTTGGATTGGCAGTATGAAACATTTTAAACTCATTCTTGATACAAGTTTGCATCATAGAATTCATATCAAATTTGCATAAGCAATACTGTTAATGTTAAATCAGGTTCTATATCAACATAAATTTTCACTCTTATTTTCTGAATGCGGTACTTAAGCTGTTCAGTGATAATATTTTATTTACCTTTTAGCTTCCAATTTAACTGGAGGACCATCTCCATTGGAAATGATTCGCTTACTTGACCAGTGTGATCTTACTAATTCTCATTGTTCTACTCCTTGTATTAGTCCATCAGTCGGAAATGCAGGAACAAGTACGCGTCTGAAAGCATCGAATGTTGCATTTTTATGCCATCAAGCAAAATCCTTGTCAGAAAAAGAGGCATCAGAAGTAGATCAAGAAGAAAGAGTTGTGCATTATTAGCTCAATCTTTAAATTGATGTGTTCAAAAATATTTTTATAAATGCATTATTTATGGTTTTGTGTTTAATAGAATTATTTATAAATGTGATATTTATGTAATGCCGTAAAAATCTACTTTCTATTTATCGTATTTCTGTTCTATATAAGTTTTGTATTTTGAATAAGCAGAATATCATTATTTTGTACATCAAGGCTTGTGATAAATGAAAGATCTTTTTTAGTACAATTCATATGCTGTTGGACTTTTTATTCGTATTAAATACTTTTTTAACTGAATACAAACCATTCCTAATTTAAGAGAAATTATATTTCTAAAATTGCATGCATGTTTTAAATTGACCCAACAAAGTTAAATAAAGCTGCAATCTTCAACGATACATATTTGTCTGCACAATTATTTGCTATACCACCCCTCTCTCTTTCTTCCTTTTATTACAGAAACAAAATATTACCATGCTTTGCGTCAATATTTTCTCCTCTACTATTATCAAATTTTAGCTCTTACTTCAATTCAAGGAAAGCATGAGTAAATTTCTATTAAGGACTCATGAATTAGGCCTCAAATATTATGAAATTGACTATCATTGGGATGAAATCTGTTTTTTTAATTAAGGGAAAAAAACAGCTACAAAATCTTTGCATTTTGGCCTGATAATTGAACAATGACATTTTGTTCTGTTTAGAAATAATTAAATGAGTTCATTAGAATAAGCCAGTGTATTAATTTCAAATTCTCTGTCTTTTAATGCTTAATAAAGTCATTGAAATTACAAAAAGCTATAGGTGTTTCTTTTTTTATGTCTATAAAGTTATAGACCTCAATGCAAAAGGTTCATTGGATAACGCCATAGACCTCCCTCCCTCCCTCTTCAAGCTTTCATGTATGGAGAGGCAAAATTATTTAGGTGTAATAAATAATATTCATATTTAAACTTAAGCACTTTAATGATTTAAGCCTCCGTTGAGGATGGCTGTCTACAGTACTGTTTGAAAGGGATGGCATATAGAGTACACCATGTCATTTTTCTTTCTTCTGCTTTAAGTTTCCTCCTATTTATCTTAGTTTTTTGCATTTGGAAATAAGAATTTACTTAAAATTGAAATACACGAATTTGAAAAATTGCATAATGAGTGGGGTTATTTTCTACATAAAAATTAAAGGAAAGATTCAGAATTTACCTATGATGAGTCTTTCGTATAAAAAAGAACGAGTAAATCTGAAGACATTTTTTCCAGCCTTAATCTTAAGATTGCTCATAGCAATATGTTCCGCGATCATTCACTATCTTGTTAGACGATTTTTGTTAATGAAATCAGATGCATTGTACTCAGGAGATTTTTATATGTTAGTGGAAAGTCCAGATAGAGATAGTATGAAATATACAAAAACTCAGTGTACTTGATATACCAACCTCTGCTACTAAAGATATTAAACCATCTCTCAATTTTTTGATTAATAATGTAAGTATGTAATTGAACAAAAATATTAAATTGTGCAATTAAATAAATATAGATAAATAACTAATGAAAAGTTTATATTTGAAAAATAAATTTTACTGAATTATGCGTTCCGAAAGAATTGCATTTCTCTATTTTTCAACTCTGAGACATACAAAATATCAACGATATTCTGTCTCGGTATTCTAGTGCAAATTTAAACAAAGGATAAAGTAATGTTAAGGCCTTATCACACGGTGAAATTTCGCCAGCACTTTTCCGTTTCTACCCTCAAAAACCGGTCAAGCAAGTTTCATAATCAACAACTTTTTCTAACCAGTTCGAAAATGTCGTCTGAAATATTGTCCGCAAACGAAATTCAACCAATCATGTGAAACTTTGAAGTGACGTCACTTTCGTTGTCATTTGCTGACGGGAAATGCCGACAATATTTTGCCGTGTGATAAGGCCTTTAGTGTGTTATAAAATTCAAGCGCTTTATATTTACTACTTTTTACTATCCAGGTTTTGCCAGTTTTAATGATTGAGAATGTGAAAATGCACCAGCCATTTTACAATTATGGTTTTGATTCAACTACACATATGCATGTGTAATAAACTCCCAAGTTTTGCATCATTTTTTATTATTCAGAAGATATACACTTATTTAAATGTCCTCAATTGATCTTGCTTGTATTTTCAAAGAAATATTGTTTCAGTAAAAAAATTCGCAGAGTATTCATGTTGAATTAATTTAAATTTGCCTTATAATAAAATTATAATATTTTTGTCTAGAATAAATAATGCTCTGCGAAATTATTTATTTATCTGTCTACATTTCATCAAAAGAGAAAAATGGTGTTAAGCAGAAAGTATCTTTCCACATTATTATGGTTATGAATATGTGCTGTTACGAAAAGAATGTATATAGCTTAAACTGCTTTGGACAGATACACAACTAATTTATTGTTGATCTGCTCTTGTAAATTAGTGCAGATCAAAATTTTTACAGATGCTCTTGGAGATTAAATTCTCTTAATTTATAAATAATTGTTTCATCACAAATAGCCCTCATATTGTTTTCAATTTAGACGCTAATTTATCTAATCAACCAAGTGGACAAAAATACACTTTCTAATTATTAATCGTTTTTCTTTGAATTTTTGAACTGTTATGGTAGTGACATCTGTGGGAAAATCAGTTTTAATAACTTCGCCAATAATTTTTGAGATTAAATTATCTCTATTGATTTAAGATTAAAAAGTTGTTAGACTATTTTATCATTTGTCTTAATCTTTTAGAAATAGTCCTAGTAGAAGATTTTTGACATCACAAAAGCTGTTTTGTATTCTGTGAAATGCAAAGGGATAATCTGAGATGTTGATTCCACTCAATTCAGATAAAATGAAGTCATTCTAATTGTTTCATCTGATCGAATGTAAGAGAATAGTGATATCCCCTGGTCTTATATGTCTATAAAAATAAAGATTCTCAACTTTATCAGGGTGCTAGAAGAAATTCACTTTCATTTCGTCTGTGCCTAATTAAATACTCATCATATTTTTCAAACTTATATTTCAAGGATTAATGAGTACTATACGGAAGTTCTTTTTGTATTCATTTATACACAGAGATTGCCCCCAAAATAAGCTAACCTCGCCTAAGTGTAGGATAAAGAGAAAAGTTCTTGATACTTCAAATCGCAAATATCTTTTTTTTCCCCCTCTCTTCAATAAGAGGTTGCTTCAGAAATTATGTATATTATATATATATATATATATTGAAAACAGATATGTATTTCAAAGCACTCCATTCAAAAATTTTAAATAACAATTAGCAATAATAATTTTGAGGCAGTAATAAAATTCTAAAGTCGTTAGTTTATTTTTTTCATGTCATTTTAAGAATTAAAAATCTTTCGACCAATAATTCTAAATAGTTCATTATTTTTTTATTTATCAAATTAAAAATTTTGTATTTTATAAAAGATATGGGTTGCTTAGACACTTTAAAAAAACTACAAAATTGTTAGCACACACCTTTATTTTCAGTTCCAAATGATTGATATTTTTTTAATGAAAAATGTGAAATCTATCTCATCTTCTGAAAGTTCATGATTTTGATATCGCTTTCGTCGTATTTCTCTTAGAGCACAAAATTGGACATGGTTTTAAAATGTGATGCGCTTCCTTTGAAACATCTTTTTGTTTACTTAGTGGTATAGTATCTTCAAATACGAAAGATTCAGTACTTATATTTGAATCTTTACTCTCATCTAAATCGATAATATCTTCCAGCAAGTCGTCATTGAATGTGTGAGGAATATAAAGATTGGGCTTTCTGTAATTATAATGGTGCGTTTTTAAAGATCTAAAAGCAGCAGTTGTAAGGAATCCCAGGGCAACCGTTTCTATTATTGTCCAAGCCAGAATGGTAGCAAATGGATCAATTGCTAAAACCGTCGATGAACTGTCGCTAGTTGGCTCAATATTTATATCTACAGACAAAGTTCGATTAGTAAGATCTAGTGACGGATGAAGATGACGCATTTCAAAATTATTTATGCTCTGTGTGCTGTTCATAACAATGGTTGTTTTGCTTTCCTTCAGAAGACGAATGGATTTTCTTTTTCGATGAGGCCCTCCTCTCTATATCTTTTATTTACCTAGAAAAGTTAAATTTTGATTTTAGTTTAAACAGAAATTTATAATATATTATGTAAAGGAATAGATAAAGAAATGTAGAAGGAAACTCATTTAGATATAGTAATTGAGTGAAGAAAGAGGGGAGGGAGATTAGATGTGAAATAAGGGTAATATTTTGTAGGCTAGGTTTCTCGGCACAAATCCAAATTTGGCTATGCTGCACCAAATGCATCTGTAGGAATAGTTATTACTTTACTCTTAAATGGAAGCAAAGCAATTTTTTTTTTCTTATATAGTATGGAATACATAAATTAAAAGAACTAATTTGTAAACAATTCTCTTCACAATTTTTTAATATGTTCTGTTGTATATTTTCAATATTTCTTTTTAAATTTTACTTATGGCGGCTACTTCTTTCTGAAAGATCTGAATGTAACTCGGAGAAGGAGTGAAGTGGAGAGACTAATCATTCCATTTGTATAAAGAGAAGAGTGCAAGAACATCTCTTTGATAAATGAGAGTAGGAAACCTGACTAATGTAATGCTATTAATTTTTAAATGCGAATTAATTTTTGTTTGCAAGTTCTTTAAATAGAGATCTAAAATTCTTATTTTGAATATTTTTGTGAGCCATTTCATATGGAAATTAATGCAAATTTTTAAAAAAATATTTAAATTATTCAAAATTAGTAATTTTACACCCAGAAAATGTAATAAATGAGCCAGCCCTAGTCCTCTCACCATTATGTGATATGGCAAAAAATTGTGAGCTGTAGAGTTACTTTAAAAATGGAACGTTAATATAATTAAAAATAAATCATATAATCCATTTAAAAAATGAATTGCATGCTTGAACTTGCATTAATATATATATATCGGTCAAGGTCGGCCATCTTGGAGAGGAGAGGGTGCACTTCACTCATCAAGAACTAAACGCTCTCTTTTGTTTACTTTCATTGAAAATTATGTAATGCTGGTTTATTTAACAATACTAGCGGAAGATTTTTTTTGGTGATCCTATGACACAAATGCAGCCGTTCGGTAAAAGATAATAAAATAATGTTATTGCGAGAGCATGCGGTTTAGTTTAGTTATATTAACGTCCCGTTTTAAAGCAACACTAGGGCTATTTGAGGACAGATCTCGTAATTTCGAATCCCGGTCAGATGACGTGGACAACACCTGAGCTGACACTCCCCTTTCCACATCTGATGAGAGGGAGGACATTTAATGTGCACCAGACCAGCGTACACGGCGATTCTTCTGTGGAATCGGGCAGAGGCTGTGGCAGTAATTTTCCAACGGGTGGGGGGCAAATAACATTTCTCAAATTTAGCTTTCAATCAAATCAATTTTACAGGCAATTAGCTTATATCATTAATAAAAGCTAATTATAATGAGTAATAATTACTGTATGTATGCTTACCAATAATTTTGATATAAAAACAGTAATATATATATATATATATATATATATATATATATATATATATATATA
>JAPMOQ010026707.1:0-71756 GCA_026543055.1 Argiope trifasciata | reverse complement strand
ATATATATATATATATATATATATATATATATATATATATATATATATATATTTAGCTACATTCTTTATAAAATATTATGAATATAACACTAACTGTTTCATGTACCGAGAAAACTTTAATTTCTTGCTAATATTTAAGTTATTTCGCTTATAAATGTCATAAAAACACATGTAAAGTGTGCGTGTAAAAAAATGAACATGCAATTATATACATTTGTACTAAAAAAGGACTACATTTTATTCAAAAGCAATAAGATATTGAATTTGCGCTCCCTTATTTTTAAGTATGCATTATTGTTAAATAATTTTTTTGCCTTCAGAGCTATTGTAAACTAATATTTTCAAAAAGAAGGAAATTTGTACTTCATTTTGCATAGTTATAATATTAAATGTAACAAATGAAAAACTGAGGCACTATTTCATTGAACAAGTAAAGTGCATACTAAGATAGAATATTGAATACATGTGTATGTGTCAGCTTTTCTGCCGAATGTGATGCAAACTATTGGCTGATTATCCAATAGTGAAATTAGATGTCCGATTACCTCTCATTTTAACATCCACCGTTCCGATTTCTTTGTCGAGCGACAAAGAATAGCCGGCAAAATGTGACATTTTTAACTTCGTCGGTTATTATGCCAAATGTTGAGAAAATTATGATGTTTCATCTTATGTTCAAGACAATTTCATCTTATGTTCAACAATTTATCATCAGAACTTCACCGAAAACTGTAGCGTATATATCTAACTCGACCAATTAAAAATAATCATCAAAATATAACATCTAATTCATTTCCATTTTATCACTTGTATTGCCAAATATCGCGCAAACGCCACCGGAGTTCGTGGCATTGATTTCTTAGGTAAAAATACAACTACTACTAATTATAGTAATTATAACGTTTACAAATGCGTTATCTCATTCTCTTTTTCGTTTCGTCGACTTTCCTGCAGAATGTGATGCAAACTATAGCCGGAATATCCGACAGTTAAATTTGATGCCCGATTACCTCTCAATTTAACATCCGCCGCTCCGATTTTTTAATCGACCGACAAAAAATAGTCGGCAAAATACGACCAACTCATTTCACCTCGTCAGTTATTATGACAAGTGTTGAGAAAATTATGAATTGAATATGTGACAGTTCCATCTTATGTTCGATAATCAGTCGACCTAACTTTGCCTTGATTTTTAATAGACTTGCGGAGAATTGTAGAAAAATGTATTCACCAATCGCCTTCTCGGTTATTTCTCTAACATTGTCATTCTACCAGCTTAAATCTTTTCTCCCATACTTCGATTGTTTATGATATTTCAATTCTAAGCTGGGTTTTAAATCATTATATTCTTTAATACTAAATTCGCAATACTTGAGTTCCGAAGTAATAAGACTTTTACCAATAGGGGAGGGGGCAACTGCCCCCTGCAATCCCACTGTCGCCGCCTCTGTACTAAGTTCTTGTATTGTAGTAATTGGACTGTACTACTTGTACTGTAGTAATTGGAGTGTACTACTTGTGCTGTAGTAATTGGATTTCGAACCTGAAAGCCTCAAATTCCGAAGCCGAGACCTTGCCATCAATCAAGCAACCACAACCTCAAGAAAATGCGGTAAAAACCAGTTGTAAATTATCCAACGATTTTCACATTTGATCAGTTTTGTTAACCTTGGCGATTCTTTTCGTTGTCAATTTTCAACCCTCTAAGAATTTCCTTCACACTAATTTTTTTTATTTATTCCATCTTAGGTCTAAGGTAAGTTTTTGTGGGCCATACAGTCGAAAATAAAAAGTGACATGTCGGAAAGAAGGTTATCTTCCGTTGACTTCTCGTGTTCAACCACAGTCACCTATAGATCGGTAGTTGTGGACGAACACGTGGGTTTTAATGCAAAAAAATTGCTGAACATTTTTTGCTAGCTAAAAATACTAAGTTATTGCCATAAAAAATGCAAAAATTATTATGAGGTTACTCATCAAAAGTACTGCATGAGTTATAAATCGTGTGCTGCAAAAATCACCCAATATGAAACTAGCATATTTAAATGAATGCAATTCTCATCAAATTCATTCAATGTTTATTTTGAATCATTTTATCTTTGAAAAGCATTTTATACCCCAAAAGAATTTTTTTTTGGGGGGGGGGATATTTTAAAAGTCTAAAGTGATTAGAAAGAATTAAATTAATAAACTCATAAATTTATCTCACACACATATATATTTTCGACTTGAGTTTCGGCTTATGTATAATAAAGGTTTTCAATGGAGAAAGGGATGTCTTTATTAAATTAACCCCTCCAAGTTTGAAACAATGATTGTCAAAACCCGTTAGCTTATTGCGTTCTGAACTTGATAAAGATATTTTTGTGAGCAATCATAGTTTTTCTTTCTGTTTCTCTCCGTACATTTTACCATAGATGAACGTTAGTAGCAGAAAAGAGCTATACAGAGTTTTATGAGATGGGATGATTGTTTTAAGGGTATGAGTCGAATTATGAATGTTTTAAAGCAAAGTAAGAGTTAATTTGAAATGGACCTCATAATTTTGAACTATATTTAGAGGAAGAGGGAAAAATCTGGACCAACATTACCCTCTCCCATCTTCAGTTCCATATTAAAGGGAGGACATTCAATCCTCGAAGTTAAATTTAAAAAACATGAGGCCCACGTATGCAGCAAATCTGTGTAATTCGATTCCGAATCTGGAATCCTCCCGTCCTTAATCCGAGACCTTACCTTCAGACCAATATAGTCTTCTTTGGGGGTATGAATAATTACTTATCACAGTATACTAATTAAATATAATTTAGAAAGCATGAAAACTGAGAGCTAATAAGAGAAACAAACTAATAGCTATTTTTGTAATCCGAAATTAAATAATGTTAAATTTAAATCGATATATTTCTTTTAAAGGAGCAAGAAGTAAAATTAAGCCTCTAATTTGAAACATGGCATCAGATTATGTCAAACATTTCATTTAACTAGGCTTTATACATTTAATTTTTAATTAATAAAAATTTTAAAAAGAAACTAACTGGATTCCTCCACCTCATCTATCAAAGTAGGTTTGTGTCAAATTTGATGTATTTAGATCCTGCAATTTGATTTGTAGAGCGTTGTATTTTGTCCCTAATGATTTTCACATCATGCAATTTACAAAATAAATGTCAAACATGGATAAATCCCAACAGTTGTCCCACAAAGGCAATGCCAAATTTATCGAGAAAACTGATAGAAATGTTGATTTCCTGTATCTAAGATGAAACTGAACTGATTTTTTAAATTTCCGTTTTTATTTTTGATCTATTTATTAGAAATTAATTTAATACAAGCAGTGTAATGGTTGAGACCGATCAAGAAATTCTAAACCTTAATCATTACCTAAACCAGCACTTTTTTTTCTCTAAATCCTTTTCTCCAGTCAACGAGATAATGTAACGTGCCTTTAGCCGCATAATGCACACTTGATTTTTAGTGGAATCTAGTTTTGAACCTGAAACCCTCCGAGGCCGAGCTTGTTATCAGAGCACTACAGTCATTTCAGCAATGGGAAAATTCAAAGATTATTATAATTCAATTTAAAGGCTATTATATCAAAAAATATTTACTGTTGGAAAGTCCAAAATTTCATTGAAATTAGAAAGTTATCCAAATATTGCTTAATATCGTGTAGTGAAACAAATATGTTTTATTCAAATATAAAGTAAATTTCTTCATAAAATAAAATTTTAAACTCACGGTGTTTCGGAATACCGAAACAACTTTAAAAATCAAAAATTTGCAAACGCATATAGATACAAAAATGCATTTCGCTTAGAATTTTTTTTTTCTTTTCATGAATACAAAACGTATTCGTTTCAGAGTTTACAATTTAAACCACCAGATGGTTTTGTAGTTACTGGAGCGACGCATTACGTGAATGAATGAGTGTCTTAAAAATGTTCATCAGGTCGCCTTCCATACACGTATACATTTATTTCTCTGACAAGGTTTCAGGGTTTCTTACAGAAGTAAACTTTTCTGTTACTCATGCTCTGACAAATTTTCATAAATGGTACTTAATGCTTAGAAAATTGTGGAGAAGTTTATCTCATAACTGTATTCCTGAATGGAGGATGGTACATTATACGTTTCTCATTCATTAGCTTTTCTTAGATAAGGCATTGCCCATATAACTGCAGAACGAGCATTGGATCGTAAATTTTGATTTCTGGGCAAAGAAATTTGATTTCAATTCTATCATTTCACGAAAAGTACATCTTTCTATTTGCATTCATTTGTGAATTATTGGCATTCAAATTTGATCAGGCTTTTGAATCTTCTTTACGTAAACAAATTTATGCTAAAAAATATTCTTGTAACTGTGATGACATTTCACGAAATTTATATATCTATCAATTTATGATACTGGTAAGATTTTCAAGAATTTGCTATATCTAGTTTCTGATTTTAAAATATTTCATTGAAATTTCAGATCTATTTCTCTCTGAGAGTGCAGTGTCATATAAAAATAAACAAATACAATGATTTTTTTAATGAAAACGTCTCGAATAGAATTTTAACCATTAGAACAAACTTGTATTAGAATACATATAAATGAAATTTAAATTTGATATAGCATTAGTTAATTTTAAAATTAAGAATAGTTCTCACGTTTACTTATTTTGGTTGTCTTTAATACACAGGCTGAAATGTATACAGAATCGGAATCTTCTTTTTGTTAGAATAGAATAGTCTTTTTTTCATATTTACTGCTTTGGGCATCAGTGGTAGGTTTCCGGCTAAGCAGCTGTCTAGAGAGTCACTGGTCTGAGGCAGTCACGGATAGGTCGATTAAATTAATGTTTTAACCTAGTTGTCAAATAAATAAGTTTGTAAAAATCACAAATTCTACATGAACCATAAAATAGAAGGATAATATAAACATTTAGGCAAGTATAATTGGTTTGATCCCTACCTGTTTCAATAACGCTTGCCTGATTATCCTGAGTTATCCGGGGTTCGTAAATATTGCAAAAATTTATAATCCAGAGAAAACTCGAGTGAAGTAGAATTTGTCAGTACGATTTGTTTTACCATGATTTTACTCAGCCTGGAGGGAATTAAAAGAAATATTCAGCTTTGATTGGCAGTTTGACAAGTTGTGTTGGTTTCTTGGTTCTTTTGGCGGGACTGGTCACTCGTTTTCCCTATTGTATAGTATATGTCTGCTTGTGGATCAGTAATATATTAAGAAGGATAATTACGTAGAAAAAAGTAAAATAATGATGCAAGATAGCTAAAGCGATGAATTTTCAGATAGTGATTCATGCTATTGGAAAAGAAAATCAAATCCAAAGAGACAGTGTACTCTGTGCTACCGTAAAAGAGATTCCAGAGGTAGACCAGTAAGAAAAGAGACCATATACCAAAGTACAGGATGTCAAGCATCATTTTGTGTTGTCCCTTGTTTCAAAAACTATCATACAAAGATTAATATTAAACTTTTTTTTCATTCGCCTGAAATAATTCGGAATAGTAAACTAATATTAAAACCAAATGCTTTTATACCCATAAAAATTTAAAAATTCAACTTAAAATCTACATATTTTGCTTTGTTTCGTTTCTTTGTGTTTAGTAATAATTTTAAAAAAAATGTTGCAATTTTTTCAAATAAATGTGTAAGGGAAGCGGTTAAGTTCCTTAGTTGTTGCGGTATACATAGACAATAAACATCTGGATAAATTATATTTCTTACGAACCTAAATGTAGTGCAATCATGAGTGATAACAGATAAAGCAGTATTCATTTTGATAAAGTTATTAAAATAAAAATTTATCCTAAAATAAATTATTAAAACTTTGATTAAATTAAAAATATGCTGAAATGAGAGACTAAATTAATCAGTTTAACAAAAAAGGAATCTGGAAATGTACACGCTGCTAATACAAAAAAAAAAAAAAAAAAATGCTTAAAAATCCACAACTAATGGGTCTGCAAATTCGGCTGTAGATCATGACTGAATGCTCAGCATCAATTGCAAATTTCGCTGAAACATGATTGATTGCTTTGCATTAATTGCAAATTCTGCTGAAGAATGATTAACTATTTTGTTAACTATCAGTTGTAAATTCTGCTAGTGTGTGATTGATTCATCTACCACAAATGTGTGATGGATTTTTTTGCATCAGTTGATGCGCAGAAATCAGTTTAAAAAAAATCGCATAGTTCACCATGCATGTTTCTTTTAATTTAGATGCAAAGTTAATTGAAACGAATTAAGGACTATGCAATACAATAGTTAATATAACCATAAACATAAAATTTTAAATGAATTAAAAAACTGAAATGAAACATTTTTCACTATATATATAGATATCCTATTTTTTCCTCTGAAATGTTTCCTTATTTTTTAATAATTTTAATTTTATAAAGGTAACATTTACCATCTTTTTCTCATTAGCTAGACATAAATATACTGTTTATATTTTATTTTATGAAAATTAATGAATTTTGGATAGTTCTCACCAGAAATTAATTCGAATTATAGTATTATACAAATTACAAAGAAGAAAAATGTAAATATTAATTGTTTTTCTTCACTTCTTTATGAAATCATAAGAATTAAATGGAGTATTATTTATGAAAGGATGAGTTTTATAAGAGAAATGAGGTATCGGGCAAACTGAAAAAAATTATCTTTTTTCCCCTATTAAGTCCTTTTTTTTACCTTAAAGAACAGAAATTCACAATTAAAATGAAATAAAATTACTTTCAGCATATTATTGCAAAGATTTGCTTCCCTACAATGAATCAATAACTTCAGATTAGTCAGTTTCCAATTATAATATCGAATATTAATAGACAAAATAATCATGAATTAACATAGATCAGCAAATATATAACTGCAGGGAGCATTTAAATTTTGCTAATTAAATGATGGGAGGATAAATTTCCTATTTTGTAATTAAATGATTAATTAACCTGGTTCGTAGCTAAGCGAAGATACGAAAATGTTTTTTAGAACGGAAAGCTAACACTCTAGAGAACTAAACAGTATTGTTTCAAATTTATTGACGAGTTAAAAATTTCACATATTAAAATCTGAACCTGACAGTGAAACAATTTTTACATTTACTTCATATCGCAGTGAATAAGATATAACAAAAATAATCTTGATCACTCGGCGATTGAATAATATAACATTCTAATACGTTAATTTTGAACTTTTCTGGATTTCTGATAACTGGATTTGAGTTGCCTTTTCGTCAGTGATGAATTTTCTCATCACATTAAGCAACTGCTGAGTGCGCTTAGCTTGAGAAGAGATCACAAAAAGGCCAATTAAAAAAACACGTTTTTCCTAGTTGCCAATCAATATAAATAAAAATGAATGTTTGTATTATGTCTCTTATGCACTACCGTATCGCTCATCCTATTCCGATAAAACTTCGATTACATATTGCTTGCACTTATGCGTAGGCATAATACAATCATCTAAAGTATAAAAAATTATATTTTCAGATCTATTTATCGCATCTATTAACCATGGATTAACCCCCAAATAACTCTCCTAGGAGATGCAACAGATTTAGCAAAAATGTTAAATTCAAACTAAATGTTAAAATTTCGGAGCTTGTACTTAAATGCAATTTAAGTCTTTCTCTGAGGTAATAATTTTATTACAGAGTGTGAGAGAAGATTTTAGGGTAACTAGTCTTAAAGGTTTGAAATTTTAACTAAACATTTAATAAAATTTTAGCGTTTTTTGCAATAACTTATAATAAATATTATGGAACAAACAATTTTGCACAGTCTTAGTTTTCTAATAAAATATCATTTCAACTACATAAAAGATTTTAAGGTATAAATATATTTTCTATGTTTAATCAATTTTAAAAGACAATATTTTAACCACATTTTCTAACATTAAATTTGATAATACTATAAGAATATTAAACGAATAACCAGAAACAATAAACAGTTTATTTCATTACCATTCTGAAAGAACACCCAGCTTTACAATTCTAAAAGAATACACAAATCTAATATGTAAAAATGAATATTTGTTTGTAGAATAGAATAATAAAAATAGAATAAATACTATTCCTGCTTCTCCTTTATATATCTTTCAAATGCAATGAATGTATCCATTGCGGACAAGAAAATATCATTCTTCCTTTCATTCTTAATTAAACAAGATAACTATTTCAAATTCCAAACGATATTTAAAAGATTATTTTTTTTGCGGCAGCAACGCGCCGGGTATCAGCTAATAGTAAATAAATAAATTTATAAGAAATACAAATTGTAAAATATTAGCACTATTTCAAGTATAATGATCGAATTCCTATGTGTTTCATTTCATTGGTTTAGTTCGAATATTGATAAAACTGAACCTCTGTTTCTACAATATTGAGTACAAATGTGTAAAGTCGGGAAGTCTGTAGTCATAATACGAAATAAAAATCAACAAATTTACTAAGTTAATCAAATAAAAAAATACCAACCTAATATAAATCATTAACGAGCTAAAAATATGAAATTAAAGTAACCAGCTTATTAAAAGTAGTGTATTATGAAGAGCATTGTCTAAGACCATGAACTACTAAAATCCAACCCTGAACTTCATACAATGTGAACTTTCATACCACCCTAGTTTAACTCCTTATTAACTTTAATATTTACGAAAAGCCCATATTTGCATGTAACTGAATATTCTTTTAATCTTTTCAATGATCAAGCCAAGGGTAGTAATGTGTGGCATCTGGTTTGATATATTGAGTTAATGTATCGTTTTGAAGCTAGATATATACCATTGAAAAAAAAAACTCTTAACAAGAAGTGAGAAAGATCATATAGAAAGCAAGGAGAACATAAAAGCTTTAATACAAGATAATAGCTATTTTGAAAGGATTGGTTGAAGAATGAATATTTTTGTGAAATGAATGTGTAAATGAAAGAAAATGGTGGCCATCGCTTCAGAATTGATTTCAGAATAAAATGCTGTATAAAATACGAAGATAATGACTCTTGGTATTAAAAATCCTGAAATTCAGCATTCAAGATATCTCAAGGCAATACCATTAGAAAGTAATAATTAGTCTTTATATTACTTCGAATGCAATGAATATTTTTCGAATCACTAAGTGGTGCCAAATCTCACACCTGCCAGATTATTGCTTAGTTAAACTCTTCATGTGAGAGAGTTAAAAGGAATGAAAAACGAAAATTATCTTTTTAATTAAAATTATGTTTTGATTATTAATAAGGATAATTCTAGCAATCGTTTAAAAATAACAAAAACGGAAATGGTTTATTAGAAGTTTATATAACAAACTTTCATTGCTTATATCGTTTATGAGACAATTGCATTGTTCAGATATTTCATACATTGTATATCAAGCGGCGATCAGCAGTTTGATTTTGAAAAATAAATCGGGTGTGCAATGAATTAATTGATATTTAATCTATAAATGAATATTATATTTCGCTAATTTCAATTATAATGTTAAATATTTATTTAAAAAGGATATTACATTTAAATACCTCAGTTAAATAAAAATATCGTGACCAATAAAACGTGAAAAATATTTGATTGACTTTTAATGAAATTTTAAGATATCCAACTAAATTCGGAGGGTATTTTTTAAAACAAAAACAAATATTTTAATGTTTATATTTCGTTTTTTTATTAATGAAAAGATAAAATGGTGAATAAAAGTGACATTTAAATAGATATGAAACTTTTGAAGATAAAGCGAATTTTGATGTAAATTTTCACATTTCGTTACAAAAATTAGGGTTGTTCTAAAGAAATAATTACAGTTTTCCATTTTACTTTGTAACATTACACGTGTTACATATTATAGAGTGTAATTAATCATTTTATTAGAATTATATGCAAAAATAAATTTTTTGTGTAATATATGAAGTTTTGGAATTTTTCCATAATATTTACTCTAAGCAATCACTTCTAGAGCCTTTAACAACAAATCCATAGTTCATTACATTCTGCATAACATACCGAGCACTAATTATATATTTCATTAAGATATCTTGATTATTTTTTGAGATATGACGATACTCGAACAGTAAAATTATGAAAAATTTATTTTTTCAGAAAATACATTAAAATTTTTTAAGTGCTTATAAATACGCATCATTTACGTGTCAATAGTTTGCTATAACTTGATTTGATATAGAGTGAAAATAAAGATACCACTGACTGTATCATTTTTTAAAAATGCAAATAAATAAATAAATAAATAAAAATAAAAATGACAATTTTGACTCAAGTTTATGTTTTCAACCTAGAAGGATACTTTAACAGATCATTTTGCTTAGTAAAAAAGTTATGATTTGCACCAAATTCATTAATAGCATTTTTCTTGGGTATTTTAAAGCAAAATAGCTTGCTTTAAGGAAAATTAAAACATATCAATATTATTTGAAATTAATACTTAGACAAAAGAAGCCGTATTATCAGTTACAAAGATATAACAGATAGCGTAATGCTAAATTATTAAAATGATTTCAAACAAAGAACATTCGTTTCTATGTTATAATGCAGGAAACTGAACTTGCTGAGAAAATTTCATTACATACGGTATCCAACAGAGAAGCAGTTTTACACACAGTAATAAAAGTTCTATGCACAATATGGAATTATTAAATATACTTACCTTTTTTAAGTAAAAATGATCGTATCACAAAATAAATTTTTAATTATTATTCATATGCTTTATCTAATAATTTAACACTAAACGATTGAGATGATAGGCACATATTTCTTGGCTTTTATTCATCATTTAGATTTACAATTAAAAAATCAAATTCAAGAGTGCATCTTTCCAAAAGAAAGTATTTGAATTTAAATCTGAAATGATATGAGGAAAGGATACTTACCTCTCAAAATCTATACAGAATTAATGCAATATTAAATAAATTTTGGAAATATACATACCATATAGGAGTATTTCATAAGGCAACAGCTTCAAGTTTCATCACTTCTTCCCCATAATAATGATATCACGAAAATGTTTATCATTCTTACGAACTCTCATCTTTTATGCGTAACAGTAGAGTGCTTTTTTGCAAGTGGAAACATTAAACGCAACTCCTTTGTCAAAATGCAACAATTGTTAGAATTTTATTTCCATTGAACACCTGACCTATTTTCGATGAATTAAACTTGTAACGATACAAGCTCTTTTCATACTTGTTTTCAAATGAAAAATAGTTTTATACAATCGGGTTTTTTGATTTCTAACTAAGATTATAAAAATATTTTTTCTGAAGAATATAAAAACCAAGTTTTAGTTGCCTGGGCATTCTAGAGACTTCCAGATAGACGCAATATTGTTGTACCGGGATATATTCTTGTTCTCATCGGTCTGATATACATTAAAATTCATAGAAAGAGAATTTCGGAATCTATCTTTCTGTGACTATTAAAAATTGTATCGTATTGCTGCAAGTTCTAGTAATTTAATAGTATATATGGTTATCAACATATATGGCTAAATTGACATATGGTTATCAATTCAGTTATTTCATGAAATAACAAATCAAAGCATGTTAAAGGATGACAAATTTATTCATAATTAAATCCCATAAATTCCACGCTTCTACCTGCTATTCTATCAGTAGTGTGATGATTGACAGTTATTAAAAAAGTTATTAAATTTTGCGATATAAAAAATGTTCATTCTAGTACAAATCATTAGTTTCAACAAAGATTATTAAAGCGGCACTTAGAATTGTATGGGATTTCATTTCTCAAATATATTTTTTGTGGACACCTGGAATTTCTTGCATGAATATTTTACAAATATTTTAGATTTAATGTATAGGCTTTTGAATTCGAAATAAATTCATACTGTATATAATTGTATGCTACAAGCGAGGTCAATAGTGTCCGATTTTCTGACTTTAAATGGAGTGTGGACATCATTCTGCGTAATAACCAATTGAATCATAAAATACAAGTTTTAATCCCTTGGCATGCGAATTTACTTCTTAATTAGATGACGCATTTTATTTAGGATTTTTATTATTTTAATTTCAATAATATAAGGGCATTCGAGGTATTGAAACATTTTAAATGATTTTGGCATTTTAAAATACTTAGATTTTTCACTTAATTGCAGATTTACAATTAAAGAATCTGTAATTCGATTTGCGAGTCAGACTCTAGTATGTGAAGGAAATGAGTTGGGTTGGGACAAAATAAGAGCGTAGCAATATTAAGTAATCCTCAGTAGATTTTCCCCCATTCCTAGTATTATATTATGTAGTAGTTCTAAACGTCAGGGACTGAAATTTTTTTGCTCCTCATAGACAAAAGCATTAATGTATTTTTGCCATGGTGCCTTATAAATAGGCATAAGGCACACATCTCTTGCAACTCTAATACAGACTAATAATCGAATTAAAGAATTTCATATTAGATTTGCGTTTAAGTGAAAGTAAATGACCATTTGAAAACATTTAAATATTCCATTTGCCTTCCTGTTCTTATATGAATGGAAATATATATTCAAATTAAAATGTTGCATCGAATTAGGAGTATAATTTTGCTGTTCAAGGAATGAGCAGATGTTTAAAAGTTTCACTTCCAGAAGACGAGGAAATTGAAAACATTACGCTTACCAGGGGTATTCTTGTATGCCCACCGTAAAGACCCTATTCCAGGAAAAATAGAAACATAACGCAATCGTCACTCAATGGCACTTGTCTATATATGAGGTAAGCACCGCCAAGACAAAGGCGACATTGGAAAAGGTTTCCCATCTGTCCAACAAGATCTCGGGTAGGTCTCTCCCAAGTACTGTGCAAGACTCTAGAGTTGAATGGCCCCGGGAGGGTGTCTTACATTTATCTAACAAGATTGGAAAATTTACATCGACCGTTTATAGATATTTTTCTGTTCAGGAAAATTAGGAACACAGCGTTTCATTATATAAAAGTAAACGAAGCCTATGAACAAGATTGTCTTATACCGTCGTGAATCAAGTAACGAAATTTTCCCGTTCGAATCCATCGACATTTATTCTAATCAGAAATTTTTAAACTCGCTTTATAGCATTGCTTTGAAAGTCACCACGGTTAATTCCTATTTTCTGAAAGATATTAGGAGCCAACTCTGTAGAAAGACTTCGATAAAACGGTAAATAGTTTAAATATTTCGCAAACGGATGAAGTTTTTTTAAAAATCTAACTATTACAAGCAGGGCACGTTTCCCTATTATTTAGTAGAAGCTGGATAGTCTCTTGAAACAAAGTACATGATTGCCTCAAGTAAAGTTTTCCCAAATAAACTATCGTTTCATAAAAATTGAATTTGTTCCTTGAACTCGCTTCGTTGCATGTTGAAATTTTATTGAACACTAATCGGACGTCAGTAAACCAGAAACTCAGCTTTGTAGACATTTCTAGATTTAAATTCAAAAACCAACCGAGATTAGCATTAACCCTATATCCGACCTTTACTACGATATATTCCGAAATCCATAAAGTAATCGGGTATTTAGAGGATGTTAAGGTTAGAATGTTAAACGAATCCCGATAAGATTATTAAACGTGTAGCATATAAATGAGAAATCATTGTTGTCAGAAGCCTCTATGCAATACTTCATACTATAGGGATAAATTTTAGATATCTGAAAACTTTAAAGATATCGGTTTTAAATACTCATTTACAGTGAGAAGACTAGATGCATAAATTGCTAGACCTTCTATTCGTGAACTAGTTACCAAGCCGTATAGGCCAAGTGACACCGAAAGTACATTTGATGGCAATGCCGATCATCAAAGCAGGTCAAGATCTAATCGTAACAACGAGCTTCAACAATAAATTATGCCAATGCAAATAAAGAACACCGAGAATTTTACAGCCATCAGGTCAAACAGGGTTTAACAAGACTGCATTTTCAAAAATTTACAGAGAGTGAAAAAAAAAAAAAAAATGGAGGCATGCTTAGAACCAAACTTCTTTATTTCAAAAAAAAATGGTTTATT
Organism: Argiope trifasciata; assembly: GCA_026543055.1. Taxonomy (NCBI): domain Eukaryota; kingdom Metazoa; phylum Arthropoda; class Arachnida; order Araneae; family Araneidae; genus Argiope; species Argiope trifasciata. The sequence goes on along the minus strand of JAPMOQ010026707.1, from coordinate 57,755 downwards.
GTATACAATATTTTAAGTTACATACATTAGAGAAATTAACTTCGTCCTCTAAAGGCTTTTACAAAAGCCTTCACCAATCTGTACGACCTTCTGTCACAAGCTTGAAAATTGCGAGCGCATTTTTCAATGCTACCTTTCTGTCCTTGAAGCAAGACCTGCTTGTACTTGGATGAAAGAGCGTTTTTCTCCAAGATCCGTAGAGAACTAAAATAAGAACATTAAAGATTAAACTGTGTTTAAACATTAACTTGCAGTTCAGAAGTATTTTGAGAATTGCCAAGAGTTAACTTCTGGACTTTGTTTTCCGAGTTCAGAAGACTCGTGGCTTTTCTAAAGAACTTAATAAAACCACAATAACATTTGATAAATTGGCTGCAGACAATTAACATGAAATTAAACTACCTTAATTTTAAAATATAGGATTCACAAAATACATTCAAGACAAGATTCTGTTCCTATATCAGCCACTAAACTTCCAACAGGTTCAATTTTATCGGACGCATTTTCATCATCTTGAATTTCGAATTATAAGTAGTCATTGACTAGACAAGAATCTTGCTCAGACATTCATCCGATCGCTCCAACATTTACATTAATCGATATCACTAACGGTTTATTAATAGCTTAAGAAATTCACAAAGTCCTTACCTCATAGCATCTTTTATATTATGGCCCAGATCTTCCAATACTCTCGGATTAGCACCCACTTCACAAACTAGTCTAGAGATACATTTATTAGAATCCACTTTATCCAAAACAGCAAAGAAGTTTTCGATTTCTGTAGGGGACGCTTTACGGATGTCGAAAGTTTGTGGAATATTTGGACCCCTTCTTTTCGAGAAGTCTGCACTTCTGGGCATCAATTGTCCGAGTTGACCTAGTCCAGCTAATCCACTGCCCATGAATTGAGGCCCAAGTAGACCTGCTGGGAGACTTCCAACCGAGCCTAAGCCTACAGACCCCAGCATGTTTAGAAGTCTTCCACCTACTGCCAGTTTAATGGCATTCAATCCAGCTGGCCCCATAGAAGCAGGGACACCAAGGGGAGACAGTAGTTCACCGGGAATAGTAAGAGTCGCATCTGTAGAATAAAGAACAACTAAACAGACCAGGATTTGATACACGAACCCCATCGTGCTTCGAGGAGAAGTATCTGAAAGGATGAAAAAAAAGTAAATTCTATTGTAAAGAAATCTGGAGTATGAATAAAGCCTCCAAGTTTTTTTTTCCATATATTTTAAACGAAAATACAGAAAAACTAATTAAATCGCAACAGATATATTTGCCATTAAACAGAATCGATTGCCAAGCTTTTATTAAGCTATTAATCTAATTTCAAATGTTTAGAGAGCAAAAACTAATTACACATAAAGAACTACCAACGTACCACTCACAATACACTGCAGAGAAGGGAGGCAAGGCTCGTCTCTAAAAGGAATGTAGACTTTAAGTTGATATTTGTACTAAACATAAAGCGTGCGCACTTCGTTTGCGCATTTTAACATAAATTGCTAGGTGTTGCCTGATTTCCGTTTTAGCTTTATATTTTCTATTTAAAATTATTTTTCAATCGGTTGGGGAATTAGAATTATTCCATTAAGGGTAAGGACTCGAAATTGAAAGTCGTTGATTTTTATACTGTGCTGGTATTGAGTACTTTTTAAAACATACAGCTCAAAACAGCACTAGTAATTTTGTTATGTTGTTTCAGTTCAATGTAGATGCAAAAAGATGCATTTAAAATAACGAAAATAATATCTTGTCTAACGACACTTTTTTGATCAAAATCCGAATGATTACACTCAGACTTCATGTCCACTCGCCACACCTGATCATACGGCAGTCCTAATTTTTTTAAATAGATCCAAAGGGTAGCATTGATTTAAAAGATGAGTTCATGTAACATTGATTAGTTTAGTAAATCGCAGACAGTTAAAAGTGAGCCATGGATTAAGAATGGCTTGCAAATAATTCTGTTATACTTACAAATTCGTTATATATATTATTTTGATAAAGGAGTGAATAATTAAATCTTAATGAAATTTCAGACAACCAGGAATGAAGAAGTAAATTCTATAATACCTTCGATTCGTAGATTCACACTTTCATTATCTAATCTGTAGAAGATTAGTTGTGCATGTGATTCCTATGTTTTTTATGGGGATGGGATGTTATGTGAAAAAGAATGGTATCCTCGGTATCTGACTATAGTTTAACCTAATAAGGTCTGTGTCCAATAACCCTAATGCAGCCTCAAAATGAGACGACAGTCTGAAAAGTTCTTGGTCAAATAATAAGTTTTTGTGGTCGTATATTCGAATCAACCATTAATACCCTACTTTTTTGGCAAATTTGTTTCTAAAACAAATTTTTTAGACTAAACGATTATTGTGCAATCAGTATTATGATAATGGTACACATAGCGTTCTGACCATTCCTTGCATCATATTTGAGGCTCAAAAAGTGAAATAAATGCACTGATATTTTCTGCTAGATCATTGAACTGTTGTTCATTGAAATAAATCTGCACATTGCTCACATTTGGGTTAAACATCTACAAAGGCAATCCTTCCTACATCACTATGGATCATCCAAAAAGAAAAAAAAAGCGAGTTAAACCTTCTCTAATCAACAAAGTGATAATGACCTGGCAATCTGATTGGCAAAATACTATGGCATCTCAGCAAAACAATTTAACATGCGTTTTTAAGACAAAAAATATATATAAAGCGAACATACGTATCATAACAAATAAATAAATACAAAAAGCAGAAAGAAAGAGAAAGTGTTAACAAATCTTTTCTTATCAAATTAATAATTGCCTATTCAGTAAATTCCTTCAAAAGTGTATATGAGATCCTTCTATTTTGTTTTATTATCTATTTATCGTATTTAATGCATAAACGCTCCAAAAGCTTTGAATAATCTAAAAAGGCGAAAAGTGAGTGGTTTAATTTGTCATCTTTGTTCGCAGAGATTGAACTAATTTTGTTATCATTCACTAAACGAAGCGATTCGTGTAACTTTTCATCTATCGTGACATATTTCTTTGTTTGGCATTTTTATCATACGTTTAATTCTTTCATTAACCAGTGCGTGCACTTTGAAAGAACTTGGAGCTTTTCTTTGATCAGGCAGTCAAGCATTAATTTCGCTGCTTTATAATAAATGTCTTGGAAAAGTTCATATTTCGTGCTTCTGTTTTGTATAACAAAAGTTTTAATAGCATGTATTTTATCTTGAACTAATTTTGTATCCAATATCAGATGTATGAGATTGGTTAAGTGGGGAAGATTTTATTACGCCTCTAAAAGCATGAAATTGTTATATTTAAATGCGCAATTAAGAATTTTTTTTTTCCTCCCTGGGTTTCCTGAAAAGTTTATGAAAGTACGTCTTTTCAAAGTGTTTGAGTGAGCTTGTTAGTTTATTTATATTTATCGTTGAATTGAATAGTCAAGTTTTTTTTTCTATTAAATTAAATGATACATTCTGCTTCAGGAACGATATATTATGGCTTGTTTTGAACTTCGAGTCCAACAGATTATACATTTCCGGATTTAGTTTAATTGTTTTGAATAATAGTGCCTTTGATTTGCCTCTAGTTTATAAAAGTGATACTTCGGTGCCCAAGTCTGACTCTGATGAGTCTAAAAATATATAAATATCCATTCTGAAGTTAATAAATAGCTAGTCTGATACAGTTTAAAATTTTAATCCAAGGTCAGATCACGCGCATGTGACTTAACACTTTCCTAAATATATCTAAGAAGAGCAGTTGCTATCTACCGCATTCAAACGTAGCTATATTTACTGCTAAAGTAACTTACTACTAAACTACTTCAGCTAGTAGTTTTAACCTGTCGATTTCTTCTGAAAATGGGTATCTAAATTGTTTCGCAAAAATTTAGCTACATTTACTACTTATTTACTGCTGATGAATAGATTTGTCATGACGCAAAGTGTTGGCCATGATAAATATACTCGTCAAAAGCAGTTAACTAATAAATAATGCGTGTCAGATTTGATAAACTGTTTTATCTCACCTTTCAGTTTTATTATGATTGACATTTTAATTGTATGAGGTTCATCTTATAGCGGTTTCCATTATTTACAGCCAAACAAATTACGATTGTTAGTACTTTATTAAAACTCTTTAAATGTCATTTTTCTTATTGTAGTTTCGTATTTCAATTAAACATTTCTTTAAACGGTGTATTATTTTAATCATTTAAAAATATAATATAATTAAATAAAATTCATGGCAATAATATTTGAGACGTAGTCCGGTCCGAGTATTTGAAATGGAATAATTTATGTTGTAATCTAGTAATATCCACCTGTGATAAGAAGAAATAGATACTTCATTTTTTCATATACAGAAGTACGCAGAGCTAATTGGACAATTTAACACTTTTGCGAAATATTCATTTAGGGTTGTGAAATTTTTTATAGATGTATATTAAAATATAAATACACCCCTTTAAAATATTTCAAAACTTAATACATTTTTTTAAAAATATTAAAAGTTGGAATATTTTGAAATTGTAGAAAGGAATTAATTCTAAATTATTTTCTATTTTTTCCTCAATACCCAATATAAATTTATTAAAAAAACCTTTTATGATTTTGAAATTTCAATTAAATGCAATTTTTTTTTAAATATTTTTTGCACACTTACTGAATTTTAATAAGAATATTATTTTTTGTCTTAACTAAAATTGGCTTTTAACTATCTAAAATAATTAGAAATATAAAATGCGTACCCTATTTTATTAAATGTTTAACCGAAATTTTTATTAAAAACTCTATTTAATTTCTTCAAAAATTAAGACAATAAAAATCATTAAGATGTATTTTTTTCCCTCTAGGCCCTTCAAATATTTATTTTATTGTACAATTCCTTTTATAACCTTATTTTATTTGAATATAAACATATATTTAAGTGATGAAACTATAAAAATAAAAGTTCATGTTTTTGGCCATTTTTGCTTATTTCAGAATCCAGTAATCAAAAACGATGGATAAAAATGGATCTCTTGACAAAAATTACATTAGATCTTTTGTCAAATAAAGGACAATTTACCATAAACCTGGTAGTATTAACTATTAATGCCATCCTTTTAAAATAAGTTTTATATCTTCCATTTAATCTATTCCAGACAGCCCTACTTTTTCTTGCGTTAATCTATTCGAGATGAATTGCACACAGTTTGAAATTTAATGCTGTCCTCGTCCGCTGTTCACAGTTCAACATTAGGAAGCATATCTCTAAATAGCCGTAATAAAACTTCAAGAATTGATGTTTATTAATAAATCAACTCAAGTATTAAAAACAAGAATTATTTCATTGCGTTTCGATGTACGAATTTGAAAAATAAACATGGAGTTCATTCATTGAAGCAAATAAAACAGAGGACTTCAGAAATATTTGTATCCTTAATCCGATGTCCGGAATAATCTTAACTGTCCGAAATTTTGATACGGCCTAAGAATAAAAATGGTATAGCAACGTTCTTGTTGCTATAATATAGTATATATAAGATCTATGGCATGACTCCTCCCAAGCTTTGCATAATATTTTGCAGCCTGGAAAAATGCTGCCCTAAGGTTGATGGCATGTAGGATTGTTTGGTAAGAAGATCAAACAATCTTTTTATAATCCACTTTTGAAGTCTTTCAAAGAAATTTTTTTTAATGAAAATCATTGATATATAGCCGTTTTTCTTTGAGGAGTTATGTATTATAAAGTTGAAGCTTGTGCTAGATTTAATGTTGATGACGGGCAGTTTCGGAAGTTTTAAATTATGATTTGAACTAATATTTGTTTTTATTTCCCTCGAAATAAAGTTTGCAAATATCGGCTCTAATTTTGGTAATAAAATAAAGTCATATGGTTTATAGCACAGTTTAGTCCCAAACGATTTTGTGCTTTTACTTGATTACCCAGCCCATTCATAAAATTTTGGTACCCAAGTCTATATTTTGCCTCCAGCATTAAAAATGTTACTCTGCGTTCCTCCTGCCTATGGTTCTCATTTCTCCCTTATGATAATACTAGCTAATATTCAGCAAGGAAGATCCAAATAGTGATGTGTTAGAACCAATTAATAGATATGTATCGGATACTGCGATTAACAATTTCAAGTTTCCCCAGGTCAGTTGCAATATGTGGTAACGTAGTAAATTGTCTTCCCGGGTAAAATCCACGATTCGGATGCAAGTACACAAAAAATTCAGTTTAGCATTTTCTTTAGTCCCCCCTCCCCTTTTTAACTTCAGATAAAACATAGATCGCTAATCACTTCAGTTGTTCCAGAAAATTGTTGAAGTAAGCTCAAAAACATATATATGAAACTTTTTTGTAAAAGTTGCTGTAAATTAGACGCTTTCATTTAATTAAAACAGTGTAATCACCCCTGTAAAACTTTTCTGGTTCATTATATAGTCCAAATCTAGCATGTTTGGCATTATTCCTCATCTCCTATTTAAGATACTGGGGGACAGAGTTCCATAAATCTTTTTAAGCCAAGCGCATGTCAATATTATCCTTCATGCAAATACAGTACCAAAACTAAAACGTGCTAGAAGTCTAATAAGCGATTATAATTGATGCTTCGGAATGCTTTGAAAAATCTGAAGAATGGATTGAGAAGGCAATGATGTACCAAGAAGAAATTTTTAGGGGGGTGCTTGTAGTAAAAGCTTTGACTTTACAAAAACTAGTTACTATCCCGAAATGTTGAATGCAAATAACTTCATCTAAATCAATATAATTTAAATTCCGAAATTTGCAAAATGAAACAATCTTTCTTAAACGGTCATTTCATGTACAATTTCTCATAAAATTTCGCTTGAAAGCGTTACAGGAATACAAGTATCTTGTTCCACTACCCTTTCCAAACTGAAGCAACTTCAAAGAACTAGTTTCAAGCTTCTCAGGAAGAGCATCAGTCAATTTCTAGCTCAAGGATACTTGGTTTTCAAAGTTGATATTAATTCGAATGTTTAACCAAATTCAGTTAGGTTTTAATCCCGTCTTAAATAGGACTGCTCTGATTTCCTAATAAATGAGAAATATTTTAATCGAGATCGTTATTTTCAAACGGAAACTCGGTTGCATAAGTCAATTATCAATAAAAAGAAAATATTCTAATTGAGTAAGATGAGCTCTCAATTTACAACATTGTGTGCTCATTTTACTCAATCAGATACATCATTTCAATTTTTGAATACCGATGTATTCTGAGAATTAAGCAAATCAAGAGAAGTGTCTGGACCTTCTCGAATAAATTAAATTGATGAAAGTCGAATATTGCAAACAGTCGTGAATTTGAACCCGTTACAGTTCGGAAACCATAAGATGACGGAAATTAGTTTATCAAAGGCTAAACTGGCCCCCCAGAAAGCAGTCTCAAGAGAGTTGAGTTGAGTTGGTGTTTAATTACACAAAAGCCATTTTTGGCCATGCGGCGCCACATCCTTGAAATTAAAATATCTATTTCTATTGATAATGAAATCTAAATGTGGAATGTTTACAAAATCCAAATGTCTGAAAATGTTTATCTGCGAGTTATGAAAAGCATAACAATGAGGTAATGTATGGTTCTGCGTTAAAAATGGGATTGATGTTTATATACGATTATAATACCTATATTTTTAAGAAAACTAAAAAGCCCAATATGCGGGGTTTCGGAAAGCAACTCGTCCAATTCAGGGCGAGTCTTCTGAAAATATGCAAAACGCTGGATAAAAACCCGTGGACATTCCACAAGAATGTGTGAAACAGACATAGGACTTTTACACATTGAACAAAATGGTGTTGGGTTCCCCATCAACAAATGTCGGGGGGTGAATCGAGTATGCCCGATCCTCAACCTAGTTAAAATTGTGTGCAGATTTCTGCTGTGTAATGTGGGCCAGAAATCTATTGTAGGCTTAATTGCATGGAGCTTATTACTAATCTGTGCATCCCATTCAGTTTGCCATTTGGAATGCAGAATATGATACATTTCTTATAATCGATAAGAGGAATCTGTATTGGTAAGAAGGTAGTGGCCAGTTTCGCAGCCTTATTAGCCTTTTTATTTCCTGAGATTCCAACATGTGCGGGGACCCAGCATAAAATAATTTGAAAGCCCTTACAGATAAGTTTGTCATGCAAGTTTAAAATGTTGAAAAGCAAAGGATGGCTGTGAGCATGTAACGATGACAGAGTCCAAAGCGCTCATTGAATCAGTGTATATTATATAGTTATCTGTAGAAAAATCGGAAATAACCGATAAAGTTTTTAAAATAGCAGCTACTTCTGCAGTAAAAATGGAATAAAATGAACTAATTCTATAGGCTATTGGGGAATTTGAAATTACACAAGCGAAAGAAGTATAATCATGACCTTTAGATACATCTGTAAAGATAGATTTAAATTGACGATATTTTTGGGGATGGTCAGCAAAGATTTGTTGATAAACGATATATGCAGTATTTTGTTTATCAAAATGTTGAATTGGATTCAATGAGATTTGCCAGGGTGGTAAGAGAAACGATTGTTTTGAAACTATTTCACCTTCTCTAGATGCAGTTCTGAAACTAAAGACTGGTTGCACACACAGCGCTTTTTTCTGATCGTTTATTTCTCCGATGCCGACATAACAACAGTAGTGTATTGAATTATAAGAGAGCTTACACACTAGCTATTTATCCGCCTAGTGTGTAAGCTCCCGTTATTATTCAATACACTTCTGTTGTTATGTCGGTATCGGAGAAATAAACGATCAGAAAAAAGCGCTGTGTGTACAACCAGCCAAACGCGTCATTCTCTCAAAGAATGAGAGTATTAATGATTGTCAAGCAGCCTGAAGGAGTTGTGAAAATTGGCTCTGGTCAAAATTATAATAGGGATCGTCAGGGTTTGATAAAATTTTAAAATAATAATGGAGAGACAATATCTGCCTTCTGATGTGTAAAGAAGGCTCATTACATTCTATATACAAACTTTGTACAAGTGATGTCCTAAATGCTCCTGAACATAATCGAAGAGAATCATGATGAACAGTATCTAATTTTTGACGAAAACTGCCTCTTTCAGAACAATAGACATTGTAACCATAGTCAAGTTTCGATAAAATTACCACTCTGTAAATACGAAGTAAAGATAGACGGTTGACACCCCATGTAGTGTTAGAAAGAACCTTTCAGTGATCTTTCACATTTTTTTTCTTAGGTAGGTTACACGAGAGGCAAATGTAAGCTTTTTATCGAATATCAGACCTAAAAATTGAACTTCGCCAAGTACTTTAACAGGATTGCCTTTTAGGTGAATCTCAGGCTCAGGATGGAGATTGCGTTTCCTACAAAAATGTGCAGCATTAGTTTTTTCAGGAGAAAATGAAAATCCATTCTTATCGCATCAACCTGTGAGTTGATCGATTGCATTTTGAAGCCGCTTCTCTATGAACGTCACGCTATCCCAGAACAAGAAATGTAAAGATTGTCTACATATAAGTGGTTCTTCACATATAAAGGTTACTGGTCAAAAACAGTTGATTTTCAAAGCAAAAAGAGTCACACTTGGGACTCTTCCCTGAGGAACTCCTTTTTGTACCAACTCATCTGAAAATTCTGAACCAATTTTAACTCTAAAAGTCCTTAACTCCAAGAACTCTTGAATAAATATTAACAAGTTTCCACTTAAATTACATTTATAGAAATCCTTCAAGATGCCAAAGCGCCATAGGCTTTTGCAGTATTAAAAAAAGCCATTAAAGGTTTTCTACGGAGAAACGCATTTCGCACATTAGTTTCTAAAATCAACAGGTTGTATATTGTTGATCGACCTCGTCTGAAACCAATTTGAGAAATGTTTAACATTGTTATGTTCCGCGTAGTACACAAGTCTGTGATTAACTATTTTTTCTAACAATTTGCATAAACAGTTTGTCAAGACAATCGGTCTATAGTTCAAAGGGTCTATTGGAATTTTTACTAGGCTTCAGAATGGGTATTATAGTAGCATCTTGCCAAGCAGTTGGAAAATATTGTTCTTGCCAAATTCTTTTGTATAAAAAAAAAGAGCAGGGTTTTTCAGAGGAGCTTCAGAAAACTTTTTAATCATGTCATATATTATCAGGATCAGGTGAAGACTTGTGTACACTATTGAGGCAGATTTTAAGTTCATAGTGTGTTAATGGTCTTATATAAAGTGTCTATTGCAGTTTGTAATTCTGGGTTTTCCTTTTCGATTGAAATTTTATAGTTTTGAAATGTATTTGTATAATACTCATTACTTGTGTCAGCGAAAGCCGAAGCTATCGGATTACTATGTTTCTTAATGAACTTGCCGGTGCATCATTTCCAAGCAAGATAGGAATCCCGTGACTCGCAGGTGTTCCAAATATTTTTTAACCCTATTCTAAAGTTGCTTGCTGAAATGAGAAGGGTCGATAGAGTTAACATTTTTCAACCGAGTCTCGTTTTCTACGTCTTTGAACTCGTCTAGAATTGGCTTTAGCTCTTTTGAAGCGAATTAAATTTTCAGTAGTGGGGTACCTACGGAAAGTATCCCAGGCTTTTATTTGCATCTTACACGCCTTTCGACAATCATTCCACCATACCTTGTGCTGCCACCTAAATTTTATAGAAGTTAAGAATTTAAGCATTCGCTGCAATTATCAGAACTTCTGTAGTTTGGGTAACTGCTGCATCTATTTTAATGTTATTCATCATTTCTTAATATTAGCCAATGAAGTGAATTTGGTCCAATTGGCAGCTTCTAGTTTATATCTGGGAGTAGAAAATGTCTTCTATTATCGCATAATACCAAAGGGAAATTATCACTATTGTGTAAATCCTTATCCATTTGCAAATTAAAAAGGTAGAGGGTGGGAGAACATATTGCTAGATCCAGTGCATGAAAACTGTTTGTCGATGTATGAAAAGTGTTCTCGTCATTGTTAAGAAGACAAAGGTTATGATCGTCCAAAAATTGCTCTGACGACCTCTACTATTATTGCCAGTGCTTCCTTAAAGAGGACTGTGGTCGTTGAAATCTACCAAAATAATAAAAGGCTCTGGGAGTTGAGAAATAAAATCATTTAGACTACTCAATGAGTTTGGTGGCAGATAAAAACAAATAGTAATCAGAGTGCGTATGAATTCGAGCTGCGACAGCTTGTAATAAAGTATTCAAGACCAATGGATAGGAAGGCACAGAATTCGATATAAGGAGGGCAACTCCTTCTGAAGCTCTTTCGCCAACATTGGCTTTATGGAGAACATGATAGTCAAGCATTTGTATTGTGTCAGATTTTAAAACAGTTTCTTGCAGGACAATGTAAGCTGGTTGATTTATGTCTTAGATCAGAATTTTTCGAATTCACCTCACGACAGTTCAAAGAAATGAGTATTCATAGTCCCAAGAGATAATCAACGATAACTAATGATTGTTGCAAGAAAACTATAATAGGGTTCAATTTTTAATGTTCATGGGAAAACCCGCATCGACAGTTTTGTAGACAGAGACAAACAAAGTACTGTGTGAAAAAGTTTAATCCTTTTATACATAAATACATCAGCATTTTAAAAACCAGCTGTTTTGGTTTAAAGAAATTATCCCAATTCAGGCTTCATTAGATGGTTCTTCGTTTTGCGAATTTTTCATCAGCTGGTACGATTCTTCATCACACGAAGGAAACCTAGACTGACAAGATGACAATCCTTCTGATCGACCTTTCTGTAGGATTTGATTATATTCTTGAACTTTACTGCCTTCTGGAAAATCCGTTAAAGACCTGAAAGAAATGTTCGTTAATTCGCATCAAAAGCTTTGAAATCAAAATTCGCCATTGTGGTCAGATAAGATTTAAAATTCCATTTAAAGCCAAATTAAAAACTTTTTTACCCGATCTCCAAAACTTGCAGGCTAAAATAAGATTTCAGCCCATTCTAAGTCTTATCTACTCAACTGCATCTTGTAAATTAAACAGATTGTCTTTACAAGGCAAATTGACTTATTTTTAGAGAAATTCAGTTCCTTCGATACTTGCGTTTATCAATAGCATACTGGTAAGTTTTTATTTTTCTAACTCAAAAATCCAGTTAAAATGAACGATCATTTTACAGTTATAAGAATTTAAAATTTATTAAGTATAAGGGAAATCAGATTTAAGAAGCTTTCATTCAGATCCTAAGTTTGTTCGGTGTAAAATACATTTTTTCGGCTACAGGGCAATTCGCTACTAAATATGAAGAGGAGCCCAGATTTTATTTTCAGATTAAATTTCTAAAGGGAACTTATTTGGCTAATGCTTATTGGCATTGGTATTTATGCTGTAAAAGTCAAATTTTGCGCTGTATAGAAGACTCGCACTTTTAGAGAAACATTAAAACTATTCAGAGAGACCAATAGATCAAGAGATTCTTAATCCATTTCGGCAAACTATGGCTATAGCTGTAGCTGTAGCTTATTTCAAAGCATAATGTATATTCCTTGACGATTTTTAATCTGTCGGTGCGTTTAAGGCAACTAAATTCCTCATTCTAAGAAATCACAAGGATCTTAGCATTTGTTTACTGGTGATTGCGAGGGGAACTAAACCAACGCGGTTAAGCGCTGGAATATCATTTAATTCCTAATTAGGCATGTAATTTAATCTTCGAACCCTTTCATTTAAGTTCATCCGGCCGACAGACTGAATTTTCAGAGTGGATTTCTTGCGACTTTAAAATTTGGCCCAAAGTACTTTTTAAATTCCATTATGGAAAATACTTGCAACAATAAAATATCAAGAACATCTCCAGAAGCACGATTGAAGCTTATTTATCAAGTTTAAAAAGCAATTTTGTAAAATCGGAGGCATCCAAATGAATCAATTTTAATCTACTTTTAAGTTCAAAATTCTAATCGTATCTTCAAAAGTAGCGAAATCTGGAATGGGAGAATCGTCTTAAATTCATTATCATCTGTTTAAAGAATATTCGAATGTTAAGTTAAGTGTTAAGTTCTCCCCGTGTGAGAATTTTATTCGAGTCGAAGATTTTCCTACGATAGGTATTAATGTGCTAAGTACACCAAATCGCATGTTCAACCGCAACCGAATACTCGAACCATTATAATGCAGTGTAACTGTAGACAATTCGGGTTACCTCCAATTCTCATAAATATCGGAAGTCAAAATTACTGCTCAACCTTTCCTGTTAGAGTATTCTACGATCAAGTACAGAACGAAGCCTGTTATGTCGTCATAATTTAGTTTTAAGACCAAGTCGAGCCGAATGTCATCATTAATGATAGTCGAATAGACGTTTTCCCCTGATCATTAATAACTAAAAAGACTTCTATTGGTGCAAGATTATGTACGACACCGTCACGATATTGCTCAATATTTTGAATGGTGACCAATACGAGATTGCAACAATGTTGCCCCCATTAGGACAAAATGAACGAAAATTTAATGAATTACTTTCATTCGAGAAGTTAATGCATATATACACGGTTATTCGATGTTCAAACGTTTAATAATGGTAGGCGAACTCAAATTTGTCCTTATATGAACGTCATATGAAATCTCATTCTTAATTTGGTTTCAAAGTTATCGGATTGTAACTTAACTGCCACTTCTACAAACACATTTGTTTCTTAATTGATAAGCCAGAAATCTTGAAGTATACAAGAAGAGATTCGAATGTAGAGTGAAATTTTAATGGTCAATTAGTTGAATTCATTATATTTCAAGATGAAAAGGTCGAGCTTTTCAAATGAAAATTTGACAAGCAAAATTGACTCAATAGACTACACATTATGAAGTTAACAGAAGCAACTCAAAAATGGGAATTGTAAGAAATGCTATAAAGCAATTCAAGAAGTTAAACGTTACATGTATGCATAAGATAAATGCTTGCATTCAATATGCAAAAGGCATTTTAGAATCTTAAAGATCCAAGAAGCAATTTTTTCTACTGAAGAGGGGAAGACAAGATGTTTAGAAAATTAAGGATGGATACAAAGTAGACATTTATATTTAATTGCACTTTAAAAACGTTGCCTAGATAAATATAATGGAGTCGCTTTATTAAGATGTATATACTCAATAGGTTTCACAAGATAAATTTAAGCAAATAGCCAGGTTTTAAAATGGCCAAGTTCTTTCTTACCCTATGATATCACTAACTGTTGTTCCAAGCATTCCAGCACTCAATGGATCAGCCCCCATTTCGCAAACAAGACGAGAAATGCATTTATTTTCGTCAGTTTCGGCAAGAAGGGTAAAGAAACTTTCAGCTTCCTCCGTGTTAATTTGTGGTTCATCTTCATAACGAACTTCACGATCAGAATCGGATTGAGAATCAAAGTTTTCGTTAAAGTCTTGCTCAAATTGTTGTTGTTGCTGCTGCTGTTGTTGTTGTTGTTGGAAAGTCTGTTGAGGCTGGAAGGGCATGTTTTGGGGTGGAAATTGCCCAGGTTTCTGTTGGAAAGGCATATTTTGAGGAGGAAATTGTCCAGGTTTCTGTTGGAAAGGAGGCCTGTTTGGAGAACCCCAAGATGGCTGGCCGTACTGTGGCTGGAATTAGAGAAGTTCAGTATTAGTTCAAGTTAAATTCTGTCATAGATAAAACTGTATAGGTTTAAAAATAAACAAGTGAAAAATAGTTTCACTCGATCTAGTTTAAAATATATATATATATATATATATAACCCAGTTTTCCCACACATTTCAGCAAGCATCCAAGACTTTCTGCAAATATCCTCCAAACTTTCATGACGATAAAATAAGCATGACAATTCCCGAAGCGGCTATACAGTTTAATAGAATGAAGTGGAGTAGAGTAGATCCTTGGATAGTCGTCGGAAAAATTGGACAGACACATTTTGTTCAGGTATGAAGGCCCAAATTACTAAATCTTCCTTTGCGGTGGCGACGTTGAAAAAATACCTAGCTTCAAAACTACTTTAAATTGAAATATCAAGTCATAGTTAAGCTATCTATACAGTCATTATAACCTAGTTTCAATTCCTTATCAAACTTTACGGAGTAAGATGCAACTCTGTATATGAAGACAGATGTAAATGATAACAGATTAATCACCATGAATCCTCGAATACTTTTATTAGAAATAATTCAAAATATTTGCATTAAATAACAGTCGAAGGAGGCATATTAATCATTTTATAACGAAACCATTCATTCCCCCTCCTTCTCCTCACCCTCATTCACACTTTTTTTTTTACCAACACGGTTTTTAATACCACTAAGGAAATTTATTGTTTGCAATTGCGTTCTACTGATCTATGCAACTCGGAAGAAATATCTTACCATAAACGAATTTTGAAACAGACCACCTGGAAAACCTGGAACATTCCCGAAGTCGGGAAACATTCCACCTCGGTTAACTCCAGCAAATGGGCTGAAGAAGCCTCCGCTTTGAAGAAGATTTGATGGTGGGAAATCTACCGGTCCTTGGGGCGATACTTCCTCTATGATAGATGCTGGTTTGGGTGAACGTCGTCGAAAGAAGCCGAAGAATGCCACGGCGGGCTTGTTCATACCCATAAGTGTCAGAGACAAGGCAGCAAGAGACGAGAAGGCAACAGCCTGTACTCCTGCGGCAGCAACTGCTAGGACAGCTAGAGACAAGCACTTCATGATTACCTGAAAGTAAGTAAAGCTAGAATCATTTTTTTTTTTTTTAAAGTAACAGTAGGTGTGGAGTCTTAAGAAAACTGGATTATGCCTGCAATTTTTGCATTTAAATGGGCGATTCTTTCAATAATAAAAAAAAAAGTTGGCAGACTCGAGATAGTTCTCAAGCACTAAAATAAGTAATTCCCGAATGTTAAGCGATACACCAAACTTGGCTTTAAATAAATTTATAAACAAATTTTTAATGAGATTTCCGCATTATGCGAGTTGTTTTATATAGATAATGAAAGAATAATATACAATTTATAAACATATTGAGATTAAAACTACTACTTAACAATACTCACTAAGCAAATATTTTTTTTTGTTGTTAATACTGGGAATTAACGAAGAGGAAGTAGCAGCAAGAGCGGAACTTCTAGCTTTATGTAAGAAGCACGGAATAAATGATGCTACTTAAAAGTAACGAAAGAAAGCAAATTAAGTACATTTGGTTGAGTTGTTAACATGCTGATGTATGCAACATATATTCAATTAGATTAATACTTTGATTTAACGTTTATTTTGAACTAAAATGAAAAATTAACAATGCAAATTTGAATTACTTTCATTCATTTGATCCTTTTAAAGCCATTTTGGTAATTTATGACTCAATATTTTAAAAATAAATTCGAATTTTATTTGTCTACGCGCTTTGAGATTTGATCCTTCGTAGTTATAAAGAGGATTCAAATCTTTGAAATATGTCCCATTTGACTTATAAAACGACTGAAACTAAACGGGAACATCAACATTTATGACAACCTTGTGATCATAATATATTTTAGAACTTTGGGATTAAAAAATATATATTTTTCAAAAATATCTGACAATTTCTCATTTTCCATTCTAGATCAGTAGAAAAAAGTGTAAACCTGAGAAAAATATATAAAATAGTTTTTGAGTATGTAATTCTCCTAACCTGATTTGACCCACATTTTCATCAGTAAAAACCGAATGGTTAAGATATTTAAATGGAATCGAAAATTTGGGTGATTGATATTTGAGAGTAGTTATTGCTTCGGATGTTAATGGAAAAGTTTATATATGCTTATCGCAAAAACACATATAGTTGGCCAGTGTCCTGGCATAGGGGTAGCTTGTCTTCCCCGTGGTCTGGCCTTTCCGGTTTCCAGTCCCGGTTCGGGCATGGTTGTTATCCTGTGTTCTATCTGTGAGTAGTGTAAATGTGTACCCCCTGTAAAAAGGGATTATGCAAGCGAAGTGAAGCATGAAATATATAAGTACTCTTGGCCTTAGTTGACACAATTGAAAAAAAAAAAAGAATGCTAATTTAGGCTTAAACCGCTGACAGCTTTCTGTCAGCGGGCTTGTGAAAGTGCCATTAGTAACAACATAACAACAACAACAACGCATACAGTTTGAAGTTCAAGTATCAGGCTCGTGGTTTGGAGAGTTCTTGTTAGAATGTTCGTTTCCGCAACGAAAGTGTGCATCATACTTTTTACACATAGTTAAATGCAAAATTTCTAAAAAGGTAAATATGCCGAGTAATGCAAAGGTTACAGAGAAAAATATCAAAATAAATAATAACCATTCATTTATCTCATGTAAAGCAATGTAGATTTTGAAACTGATTTCACAAAATTTTATACAGTAAGAAATCAAAAACAAATTTGAATGTTCACCATTCTATAGTAAAACTTTATCCATTTCTTTTTCTATTCTTTTGAAATTTATCAACCAACTTGCAAGTTTCCTCTTATAATATGAAAATATCATAATAATTTGCATTAAAAGTTAGAGTTTTATTAAGCATCTAACATGTTACTTTGAAAGTACACGATTTTATTTCTAAATCGTAAGCCAATAATTCTTTTTTTTTTCTGTTGGCCAATTTTTTGATGAGTACTTTATTGTTTTATATTTTCTTTTAGTAATTTTTTATGATTAATTTCCGATTTATCTGATTTAATAGTCATATAGTGTTATGGGAGAGATTTGAGAAAAAATGGCATAATTCAAAAAGCATTATTATTAAAGCTCGATATTGTGCAAGACCGGATTCCATTAAATAACATAAGATAGTACAGAAGTATTGTAATCATCAAAAAATTCTAACTCCAGATTTTCAGGATTATCCATATTTTATACATTCCTGAGTTCGTAAAACAAATTTTTGGCATTAAGTCTATCTGTCTGTGAACACAATAATTCAAAAATGCTTTGCCCTAGATGGCTGGAATTTGGTACAAAGAATACGATTAAATTTATCGATTTCTTTTAAATTTTGAACTGAATCTATTCCAAAGAAATTTGTCTGTCTGAGTGAAAGAGGGCAAGTGAATGCGATAACTATAAAATGCTAAAGTGTAGGTAGATACACACGTTTAACATTTAAAACATAGATACTTATCAAATTTTGAACCAAATTGATCAAATGGTTGACCACCTGTCAGTCTATCCTTTCATATGAGTGTAAACGCAATAACTCATAAACGCTGACAATTTTTGGTGTCAGTTAGTTTGCAAAAAGGCGTTCAAAATACATATTTTCGTGATAGTTTCAGTAAAAATGTTAATTTCACGCCTAAGATGTTATTTCGAAATCATCATTCACCAATGCCATGCAAAATATTCGTGGCCTTAGCAATGATTTCCAATTTTATGAGGAAGGGGGATAAGATATTTATTAGGAAGTATGCGAAATGTTTCTGGTAGATCACTACCGCTGATTTTTAATAGATATATCAGCACAAAATTTATTGGATCCACTTTCCTCTTTAACACGTTGGCTGCTGTGTCATCCATATTCATATAACATCAAAAGTTTTCATTTAGTGAAGAATTTGATGCAAGTAAAATGTTTAACTTGTGATTACTTAACTTTAATACCTTCTTGTTTTAAATCGTTGTTCATTGTGTGAAACGCATGCGATTCACTTAGATTAATTACACATTATCTTCTCTATTACAACTAAGAAATAGCTAAGAAGTAAGTATCTTATTTGATAACTGGTTCGAATCACAGGCTTGAATCATGGCATTGAAAGAGTTTAAAGAAGTTTCATTTTAAATGTAATATACTGTCCTACCGTCACAAGAAAAGCCATGACCATGGTTGACGTAAATAGGCGAGTCTAAGTAAGGAGGGAAGTAGGCATTAAAACAGACCACAACATTTGGCTAACTAAACGCGCTTCATTAGGGGAGAAATTCTTTCCGCTTGTGTTTAAGCAGATGTATTTATATGACAAATAAAATTAAATTATAGATAAACTTAGAAATTCCTTATTATTTAAACTTTAAAATGATGTCTTGCATAAGAAAGCCTTCAACGATATTTCTTCAACTGCTTTTGTATTGATTTTTTTAAGTCCTGAGGCTGCGTAAATCAAATAAAAGCCATTGGATAATAACAAAATAGTTTGATATTTTCTTCAAGATTTGTGTGTCTTTAAGAGTGGAAAGCTTACGTTTTAAAACTAATCCCCCCCCTCCGTTTTACACTAGAATTTAAGAGTTTTGAATAAGGTAAAAACAATAGTTTCAAATAATAAGGATCAGAAAAAAAAAGTTAATTTGGAACTGTTTAATTCATAATAAATCTGTTACTGTTTGGTATAAATAAAAAGTAAAAACACGAAATTCAGCAAATAATTAAAATATAAATAAATCAATAAATATGCAAAATTAAAGATAATTATTAAATTCATATTATTTTAAGAACTAACGAAGTACTAATCGGAATCTTTGTAACAACTCATACACCTCAAAATTCGTTACTCAGTCCTCCTTACAGATATATTACATATAACACAATATCCATAAATTATTGAAGAATAAATATTTCCAAAGAAATTTAAAAAATAAATCATTACTCAAAATTATTTAGCTGGCATCTATTACTAACTGGATATATAAGAGAAATAATTTTACTCAAAAATCCTGATATAATTTAGTTGATCAAACAGATTAAAAACCGTCAGATAATTATAATATTTTTTTTAATTAAATAGGAATCGTTTGTACTTTTTTAAAGTCATTATTGCAAGCATGGACCAAAGTACAAAGCAAAATGAGACTTCTAACCGGTGATTCTCCTAATTATAATGATACTTCGAACCGGTTCTCCTGGCGCCAAAAGAAATACTGCCCTTTCCTTCACCCCCAAAATGTAATAGAATATCCCGTTTTCAAGCCGACTGACCCCTACTTTTAGAATTACTAGGGGTTTTCTCTTGACGGTAAGACAGTATTTGGATTAGTGACTTGGCATCTAACTGGTAGTACTGGTGTTACATGTATATAAGCAAAAGATAAAAGGCTATTTATAGGCAACTTATGACAACATAAAAGCGACAACATTTCTGTGGGAATAACATGATTTGAATTGGCTATATTATGGAATTTTAATCCTGAAATCTTGAAAGCTGGGAAACGGCTTTTGATAAGAAATTCTCGAAATACTATTTAAATTTTTAGTAGTGACATACATTTGGAATTTTAGATGCTTTGTTAAGTTTTTCAGTAAGCGCTGTCCGTTGAAATACAGGGAGCATTATATGGGTTTTTGTGCACTTTGTACAGCGTTTCCAGTGTTGTGTAGCAACTATGTTTGTTGATTAGCAGTCAATAAACATAGTTGATGAGATCTTTTACATTGATAGTCAACGCTCACTTTTTACATTGATCTTTTTCTTCCCCGTCTTCAGCGAACTTCTAATTTTATGTTCTGATGCAGCGAAGATATCAGAATTTTTAATCTTTAAATGTCGAATTTTGTCTTGTAAAATATTATACGGTTAAATTTGAACCATTAATGCCAATTGTTGCTTATAGAATATATTCAGTTGTTAGTTCAATTTTTTAGCATCATACGGCAGAGTAATCTCTCGTAACTACCCGTCCGTTTTGTTTTGCTGTTATAACAATTCAAAATACCATACTTTAGTTTGTAATGTTGAAATAGAAATTGCTGTTTGAAAAGCAAGATATTTAAGTCTGTATTTATCAAATTTTTAAAACTCAACTAAAGGCCAACGGCGCCGGACGGCAACAAGCTTTTTCTTAGTCGTAAATCATTCTTTAAAAAAATATGTTTTTTAAGGCATTTCCCCCATGATTTCAAGAAGTGAAAAAAAAAAAAAAGCTTTAAAATCAATTAAAAAAATAGCCATTTAAGGATGAGATTCTTCTTAAGTAACATTAATTGACATCCCATCTAACGTATACATTAGCCTTTTTTTGGTTTTAAGTAATTCTTTTCAATACAACAGAGTGAATTAACTATATTCGGCTGGTTTATTCTTTATACAACACATTAGTAAGAGCTATTTCCATTTATTATTGGCATATATATAATCTTCACATGTTATATGATAAAGGTCTTTCTAAATATTTTATTACACGCCACTAGCTGCTTTCTGTACAAATTTTAGATAAATTTTAATTGAATTGTCTAACACTACAAGAAATAATGCAATACCATTGTCAAACAATTATGCTTGATTTTAATAAAAATGAATAGTGACATACGAAGCACAAAACCTGAATCTGAAAAGCGGTTTCGCAATTGTTTATTCACTATATTATCCCTTTTTAAATATTCTATCACAGATTTTTATTATAAAATGATCTATCAGACTTAAATAAAAAAATTAACGAGTAAGGCTGAAAGCAGACATTTAAAACGTTATTATTTTACCATTTTCCTCTTGTATATAGCAATATTTTTGCAAAACCTTAAGCCGATACGCAGACAAATAATACAATTTTCATGCAAAATATATTCATAATTACATGAATTTTTATAAGTTATGAATAATTCAAACAAGCCGACGACAAGAATCATATTTGATACGATGAGTGATTCCATTTAAGTTTAAAAACAGTATTTGATAGCATAATCTAATTAAAATTTTTAACAGAACAATATTTAGCACTATTACAAACTTTTATAACAATAGTTCCTAGTATTTCTCTTCTGTTTATGGAAATTTGCAAGAAAACTTACCAATTTTGTTTCAAAATCTTTGTTTTAAAAATTTCGAGTTTGATTTCTGATTCCACAAATTACTGTAAGGTATCAATTGTAATTTTACTGCGTATTTTAACATTTGTTGATGATTGCATTTTTAATGTCGAAAAGTAAGCGAATAAGATTTAAAAAAGTTTTTAAAATAATTTTCAGATGTACAGAAAAAAAAAAAGCAAAGTTAATGAATCTGCTACCAATAGATTTCTTTACATATAACATTCAGAGTTATTTTTGTAATTCAAAAAACATGCTTTCTTCTGTAAACACGTTCTTTTTCAAATGAATATTAGTTAAAAAAAAGTTTGTGTAAAAATAACAAATATATTAAACCTTTTTCAAACAGATCACAAAATCGAATATCACATAAACATCGATTTATATTATGGATTCTAAATTTTTTTCCCCTCGGTTGGGTATCAAATAATATTACTATTATTACACAGTTAAAGAGACCCATTACACAGAAAAAGTCTTGCTTTTGCATGTGAGTACATAAATCAAATAATGGAAACAATTTATAAATAATATTTTGTTTAAAATAAAAAGAAAGCCTTTTTTATACATATATTTGCAAATACAATCTAAAAATTATATTGCATACAGCTGTTTTTTTACTAAAGAATAGACTAGGAACTTACAAACAAACGAAAAGTAAAAATTTTATTGCTTTTCCATATAAATGCACAATCGTTTGAATGCATCAAAATGCTTCACAGATTAACAAACTTCAACCTCTTTAAATTAATAAAAAACTCAGGTACTTTCACACTAAGAAATTCTTACATTATTACTTAAAATACTGCAATTCAACCACACATATTTCACATTAATTCATTAACAAATAGATATCTTTATCTAAAAACTTTAGCAGTTAAAACTGCTAATTACTTAATGCAATATAAAAACATTTTCCTCCTTCATATACATGTAGAATTCCCACAATTTTAAATTATTGGTTGTTTTTCCTCTAGCTTTTTACAGCCACTAAGAGCATAACAGAAGTCTGCATACTGTATGATATATATTAACATGAAATTGATTTATATGGAGATTCGAGATATTAAATTTTAAACCTGAAATGTAAAAAACATGTATATAATAAATAATAATGGGATGCTTGCG
The DNA here is from genome assembly GCA_026543055.1 of Argiope trifasciata. Classification (NCBI taxonomy): domain Eukaryota; kingdom Metazoa; phylum Arthropoda; class Arachnida; order Araneae; family Araneidae; genus Argiope; species Argiope trifasciata. The sequence goes on along the minus strand of JAPMOQ010026707.1, from coordinate 34,955 downwards.
ATAAATTTATACAGAATAAAACATTCAATAAGTAAAATTATCGGAAATCTTATTCGAAAGGGGAAAAAAAGAACTCCAGAAATTCCATGACCTATAAAGGATTCTAACAAAAAGTGAAACAAGAGTTGGCATTTATAAATTATTTCATTATCTTGAATTAAATTGTATGAAATTGCTACAATATGTTTACTTAATTTGCAAACATATATATGTAAACTTATTTTAACAGTTGATTGGTCAAGAAGAAACTCATGAAATTTTAACTACGATTTAATTTGGGGAGTCATAATTTTTACACAGAAAAAAACGATAAAAGATGCACCAGTCGGCATCGCGATACAAGAGTAAGAGACGGAAATTTAACTCTTCAGTGATTCTAGTATGAAATTCTGATCAGGATTTCTCTGTCACATGTCGATATAGGAAAGGTAATTTTAGGCATCTTTAAAAGAATATTGTAAGCATTAGAGTTTTATCCCTTCGTTCGGAATGGGCGAAAATGCAAAATCATGTTTTAAAGAACGTGGGTTAAAAATAAATAAAAAGAGAAAAAAGAGAATCGGAAAATATGAGAATATTTTAGAATGAAATTAACAAGAGATTATTTAAGATAAAAACTTGGAAATTAATCAGAATTTAAATTCAGTGAGATAAATATGTGATTTAAATTTTTTAAAATGAAAACGATACCTGTCATAAAAAGTAATATGCTTGAATAAATTACTGTTTCCAAACGAAGTAATTATTTTTAGCTTTTATTTAGTTTAGAAACTAAAAGGAAACTCAAAATAATATTCATCACTGAATGGGCTATAACAGGACAGAAAATTTATCGGCAAGTTTTGATATGGAAAATTCGATAAAGGGGAAAAAAGAAAAGAGAGAGAAAACACTATTCAAAGTAGATGGATTATATAAATACCTGGATTTGAACAAGATGACACAAATGAATACAGATAAATATGAATAAAACAATATTATAATATATATAACAACATTACAGTAAAAGTGAAATGTAGCATTCTGCAAAACAATACTGCTAAAAGATGAATATAAATAATGTCTTCTGTTTTGTCGATTGGTACTTCTCAATTGCAGAAATTCAATGGCTTTAAATAAAATAGCACCACGAAATATATTGATTAGCTTTGAATTCAATAAATAAGTAGTTTTGGTCACCCATGAAAAAAAATTAGTACAAAGGTTTTAAACACTATCATGACAGTTTTTTCCTGCAAAAGATACAAATAAATTGATTAATCATAAATAAGCGATTTCGCTTAAATATATACTTCTAACTAAACAAATTTTACTACACAATTTTATCAGTATAAAAAGTCAAATAAAATGTAAATCAAATAATAATATACTAATCTTTAATTGAAGATAATATAAACTAGTATAAGGCTATTTATAAACAAGAACATGTGGAAAGTATATGAAATTTAGATATAAGGATAGATTACTTTTAATTCTTGGGAGCTCCTAAATCTTATAAAACAGGAAAATCTTTAATGAAGATTATAATGAAAACAGACCTCATTTTTTACATATTATACATATAAATACACCTTTTAAAATAATGTAAAAACATTTTATCAGAAAAGAAATTTCAAAAGCAATTTACTATATGAACCGCTTCATTACAATCTTCATTGTTTCAAAATAAAAGTTTTTGCTAAGAATTGCTTTTTAAAAATAAACAGAGCAGAAGTTTCTTACAATAAAAGTGAGTGTGCTGCAACTAAAAGTACATTTTATGCTTGTGTGATAGTAAAAATTCAAATAGATTTTACGTAAGAATGTTATGCAGTCAAAAACGATCCGAAACTTTTTACATAATAATTTGAAAACATAAAAATACAGCAATTTTCATAGAATATTTTATTACCTGCAATAATATTAAAACCTATGTCAGTTATGGAACATTTTCAAAATAAATCTGCACATGGTAGACATGTATCTCTCCCAGACCTCTAATAAATGAGGGTCACTGAAAATCAAGATGAGATGATTTTTACTTCATAGGGTAAGATATGTATAGCAAAATATAAATTAATGTTGTAATCAGACAATTATGGATGAATATACAATTAAATTTCGAAATCACACTGCAAGTAATAACTTAAACATACAATAATGCATCCACTGTGATAACTTATAGTCCCAGAAACTGATAAAGAGAAACTATAGGATAATTTTACTTAAACATGTTCAAAGAACAAATATACTAATACATAGGACGATCACAACAACAAAAAAGTTGAAGCAGGTATTTTTTTTAAATATAAACATATATTTGCAATTACAAAATTTCACGTTTCTATCTACAGAATTTGCAAAGATATGCCTATTTCTAAATTAAGAGAAATTTATCACAAATTTCGATGAAAAACATTTGCTTTAAAAATTAAAATTTAATCAAAGCGGAAAATTATCTCATGCATATATTTGTCTATTAGTACATCATTCAATCTTAATGATTTAAAATTTGATAATGCAGTTCACTTTTATTGGTTGATAGTTGAAAACTCAATTTAATAAAGAAGAGAAGATAAACTTGAAAAACCGAGTGCTAAAAACACAGCAGAAAAGTAAAGCAATTCCGAAAAATAAAATATTTTGCATGCAGCTGTGTTTGCGACATAAGCTCTTCTAAAAGTTGCACATTTTAATAACGAGGTTCGACTTTAATTGGTCATAATTTATGTTGTATGTAATTGTAATGCAACTGCATGCATTTGTAAGTTTCTTTAGAAAACCGCATTTCTCTATAAGTATTGAATATATTCATTCAGTACAAATTTTATAAACATTTAAACCATAGGTTCCCAACGTGGGCGTTAGAAGCTTTGAGGGGGGAGGTAAAAGACTCAGAGAAAATTAGGGCACGTTTATATAGCACGAAGGGACGTTAGAGGATTAACCAAATATAGTGTACAATAAATTCAAAGAGCGATTCCAGAACATTTTAAGCATAGACAAACCAGACTGGGTTGGGGATCAATTTTCCAATGTCAACACAACAGGATCACCTCAGTTAGAACCAATAGAACTGAAGAGAAATAAGGATTTAAAAATTAAATTCAAGAATGGCTACCAAGAATTTTGGCTGTAGAAGTCTATTTCGCAACTGCATTCAGGATTATGGTCGATTGTTCAAAGATATCTGACTCCATATTACTGAACGCGGCGACTTACAATTGTTTTTGAGTGGAATCGAGCCTGATATTAACAAGTTCTTTAAAATGCATCAAATTCAGCCTTCTCCTTAAGTTAGAAATTTGATGTCTTTAAATTTTAATAAAAATACTTTTTAATATAATTAAGTATGCATTTTGATGGGTCTCTAAAACTGTCAATTTATTTATTTAGAAAGCAATAGTTTATTATGTTATTACTCCTTTTTTAAATAAAGAAGAAATTCAGTACCGTTTCAATTCCAAAAATCGTCTATCTATTAGAATTTTTTAAAATTCTTATTTTTACCATGCATTATGTACGCTCGTTTTTATCCGAAGTGAGAAGGGGGGGGCGATATTGAAATATTCATTAGAAAACGGGGCGCCAGTTCAAAAAAGGTTGGGAAACTCTTACTTAAACTAATACATTATTTCACAATTTAATAAATGTTTAAGCATTATGCATCATTTTTCTCTGATTCAGCCTTTTCATTTAACAGTGCGATAGGTGTATTATCCTTGAAATTTGCAACGTAGCACTTGACCAAACACCAGTCTGAGCTATACAAAATTTATTTAAACCAATATACACATACCATTTAGTTATTCAGTAAATCTTTTTGATAAAATGAAACTTTCTTTGCACAAACGATTGCAAGATGACTATTTTACTTAATTATGGTAGATGTATAAAAACGTAATTTTTTAAAAAAACCTTCTCCTCAAAAGCCAAAATGCACTTACAATTGCTCACTTTATTTAAGAAACTTTGTAACTGTAAGTATATGTCTCGGCAAAATATTTAAGGAAATAAATGCTTGTTCCACTTTTTGGGGGACACTGTACATCATTTTAAAGGAAAAGAACAATAAGAAAGAACAATTTTTTTCAAAGCATCGATCTAAGTATTTTTTATAAGTTTCTCCATAAAGCAGGAAAACAAAATGCGCTATAAATATTGCAATTATTAAAAAAAATTTATAAATATATGGCGCATATTTTCGCATTTCATTTTAAGAAATGATGAAAACTCATGTTCTCAATTTTAAAATATTAATATAATTATTTTAATTAAGTAAAAATAGTAAGTATTTATAAGAAAATATTTCTTTTATAGAAAGGATAGAATACTAAAATAAATATGTTTTCTTCAACTGAAATTTTTAATTAATATTAGATATATTTTGCAGCCGAAATATTTGGGATTAAATATTTAAAAACATACAATAAGTGCCTTGGATTTTTAGATACACTAATCGTTAATTATGAGTTAGAAAATGAATTTCAAATAGGTTGATTAATTGATTTTTACTTCTTTTTTTAGCAACAAAGAAAAAACAATTTACTACTTTCAACTGTTCATTTATTAAGAATCAATTCATTTTTAATGAATTTGCTATTGAAATCAAACGAGGTTCATTTCTTTAAATGCAAAAGGTAAGAAAGAGGCCAATTCCAATTAAATGACTTAAGAGTAAATGACACATTTTGATTGACATTTTTCAAAAAACTCATAAAAACAAATGATCGACTTTAAAAGTTTGCCAAACATACTGTGTATATATGCTGAAATTTAAATTCGGATTACATTTAAATTAATTTTTTTAAAAAATGAGACGTTTTTCAAAAACTAATTAATAATAATTTTAGAGGAGAAAATTATGTAGTAGTTTATGTCATGTTTTACAAATAAATTTATATCATTAAACTGGTGTAACCAGATAAAAAACTGAAATCTATTAAAATCCTATATAAAAATATATTATGCAGATAAATTTATTTTGTAATTTCTTATAATATAAATTTAAGGCACAAATACTACTAGGCCCCCTTTGGCACCATCAACATTACTTAAATATGAACTTTAAAAAAAAAATGAAAAATTTTTTATTTCAAAAAATAAGCATATCTTTCGACATACAAGAATAAAATCAGACAATAATGCAATAATTATTTATTCTCACTTAAATAACGTTCTTATCACAGTCATTCACTTTAAAAGTTAATATAAATTCAAAAAGGAATAATAGTAATTCAACCTTTTAAATAATTGAATATGAGATGCAGCTATTGTGTAAGTTTCCACAAAATTTCTGAGATCTCTATCAGACCAACGACTTTGTCGAAATGGCTCAATAAACTAAAAAGAGAAACTATGAATTAATTAACAATAAATACAAGAATTGTACAATATATCGGTAAAAAAAATCGTAATACCAGGAAAAATTTACATTTAATTAAGAGAAAAAATACATTTATGATAAAGAGAGAAGTAATAATTTTGAGTGCATAGGTGAAATGAAACATTAGAAGTGACTATTAAAATGCGATAGAAATGTATCTCTATCCCTCCAAATCTCTATAAATAACTCTAGACGCAATATTATTGAATATATGAAGAAACTGTGCATGCACTTGATTGTAAAGTCGTCAATAACAATAAACAAAAATAAAACACCTCTGTAACTTTGTAATTTATTATCGTATTTTCAGGAAATTAGTGTCAATGGAAGCTGATGAAAGGTGCAGGTTTCTTGAGATAAACAAATTGCTTTACCGAGTTAACCAACTAGTACTTCAAAACATTTCCACTGCGTAAAAAAAAAAAAAAAAAAAAAAAAAAAAAATTAAATAAATTATTCTGTAGGTAATTTAATGCATGTGTAACAAATTTCATTCCGAAATAGTTCTTGAGACAATACTTAATTTTGTTTGATGAAAACTCCACTCATAAATAAATAACTCACCAAAGCCTGTATATCAAGTAAATCTCAGCTTGTCCATAGCAAAATAAGATTTTTTCGTGCTTTTATCCCAAGAATTTCGGAGAAACAAACAGATCAGATTATCTTCAATGTTAGTACGATTGTTCAAAATACAAATATTTTTTATTTAAATATTGAAGCATTTCCATTACTAATAAAAAATTAAAAAATTCACCATCAGACTTTTTTAGTCGATCCAGCCATAAGAAATCTACATAATATTAATTTTTATGGCGATTGAAATATGTTTTTTAACCCAATTGTTTCTTTAAAAAGTAACTGAATTAGTCAATGAAATTATTTGTGTTTATTAAATGTATGCACTTTTAACAACCACACAGGCGCAAACAAATATCAATGGGACAGAAGATTTATGAAGTTTGCTGCTGTAAGAATGACAGACTGATGGATATTCTTTCTGTTATGCAACGCTTGGTGTAATCAAGACGAAATAAGACAAGCACACTATCACGCTATAATATCACGAAATAAAGGTTCAAAAACAAAGATTTTTCATAAAAGCATTTGAAAAGAGGAGATCATTTTATAATCATGAATAAACCTTTTTATGAATATTTTAATAATATTATTCACCTGCTTAACGAAATTTATGAAAGAATACTCAATATTAAGTATATGAATAATAGATGTAATGAATTTCCTTATTTCAGTATTCATCAATTTACTAAATGGTAAGAAAAGATACGGATTTCCTTAGATCTCCTATTTCATTTACTTGCAAATGATAACTACTGGTAAAGATTAAAAATAAAATTAAACATTACAACAATCAATCTGTCCTGTAAGCTAATTTTACTTCGTCTGAGTGGGGGTGAGGGAAACCCTTTTTTAACAATAAAGCAAAATTCATGTTAAATGAAAATCTTTTGATATGAAAATAAATTTAATATTTAACTAAATGAGATATTATCAAGCCCTTTAAAGTTTGAGCCTCATAAAAAGTAGATTGGTAAATGCAAATAAATTTAATATCGATCCCTCAAAAAGTGGACGTTGGAAATTGCCCGTGGGAATTTTACAATTTTTGTGAATATTTCGAAAACAACTTGGTGTATGCACAAGATTTTTCTTATTCCGTCAAACATTTTACAATATTGCAATAAACCTTTTTCCCACATTCATCCTTAAAAATTTATGAAAAATATTGTTTGAGCTATTTATGCAAATATTTTCGTGATTTTAAGCATGAATTTATGAAATATGATTATTTTCCTTAGGTGTGTGAATTTCTTAAAAATAAATATATAATAATTACCGAAAGTTCGTAAAACTCATTTAGAACTGGAAATATCATTTTTCAAAACCCAATAAACTCTCGAAATTAATGACATAATCCAATAAACTTTTATTAAGAGGTTAATTTTATAAGACAAATCATTCATTACAAATGATAGCTGTAATGAAAAAAATTAGAGGTAGTTGTTAATTAATTTGATTAATTCGTTTGTCTTAACATACCGCCCCCTCGAGTTATTTCTACCGACACCATATTTCTGAAGATGCGAATGATAAATAACAAAGTTACAGAGATATTTTTTGTGCGTGTTTACGGCGGTGTATGATTAGATAGCATTCTGTATTGTGGTTATCCACTAAAATAGTAGTTATAATAGTAGTAAAATTAACAATAGTTATAGAGAAATGCGAATAAGATCAAAACTCTGTATCCTAGTTTTGTCTCAATCATGCTTATCCGGTAATAAATGTAGAGATCGGTAGTAGTCATAATAGAATGTTGACATCTTTTAAAAAAAGTTGGCATGCAGCTTCGTTTAGCATTTACAGGCAAGAATAAATATCTGAATATCCAATAATGAAAGTATTATGATGGATTTTGTCAGTATAGCTGTGAATTCAAGGTTCTTGAGGCAAAAATTGAAACTTTTCAAATCATAACACACGTAACTGGTCAGCTGCATTTAAATGACAGCAGAAAATTTTCCTCTTTTCAACGAATGATGGAATCTTACTCTACGATAGAATAGGGAGACTTCAGCAGACACAACTACATTCTATTCAGACCTCTAGTCATTTATTTCCCAATACCATGATGATGGCTCATAGAGAGCCCATATGTAAATCATAAACATGCCATAAAACACCTAGAGTGGAGACAGGGTAATTCTTGATACGATTTCTATATGTCCATGAAGTGATTTCACAATTTGCAAACCCTTGAATTTGCTTCATTGACGCATTCTATCTCTTTATGCTTATTTTTTTAATCATAAATTTATTTATATTGATTTTTCTTCTTTCACTAATGACCGGAGGTTGAATAGACAATATATTTTCATAATACTACCGCCAGAAAATCATACTTGCTAACAAATGTTCTTAGTTGTACAGCAACTTGCATTCAGTTTGTTGAAATCATCCTTTTTGCAGCCAAACAATTCTACCTTGTTTATTTATAAAATTAAAGATAGTCTCACAATTATTTTATTTAAGACATCCTGTATACCTTTAAGTAAATATTCAAAAAACTTTTAAAGCATTCTTACTCATATGACTAACTATAAGCCTGACACAAATGGTAGATTGGCATGTAAGTTGACTAATTTTAATTTGTTTAAATATTTTGTTGAAACTTTGAGAATCGCTTTCTTGGTGTAAGAATTTTACCTTGCGTAAATATCAAGAAGGAGCAAATTGTTTCTAAGCTCTTATGACACCCTTTAAAGTATGACTAAGTAAATATTAAAGGATAATAAATCAAAATACAATGCATGGCCATAACCTGTGATAAAAGTTAGGTGTTTCTGAGTGACTGTATTTAAAGCACTTAATTTAGCAATGTATGAAATCTCTACCAGGAAGAGATGGATTTTTCAAAGATTTAAAAGAAAACGAATATGCGTTACATGTATGAGATTGTAAATGTATACACGTAAGAGGCCCAAAGAATGTTTCATGCATATTTACCTACTAGATATACGTTAGATTCTAGAACTTCTTAGCAACTGAAACTAATGAAAATCCGAGAAACAACTTTATATGTCAGCAAACATCACAGCACGAAAGAACTTCCAACACAATGTAATATGGGTTGATGATGATAAATAGAGTAGATTACACAAAATCACTTTCACTTTCATGTTTGGAATATTTTTGTAGGATTACATGATGAGTTCATTGACAATAGCAGTTCCGTTGATTTTGATGAGGATCATATATCCAGGATTTCTGTAGTTGCAGTAAAAGCTGCTTATTGCTTCTACCAATGTATACTGATTAATACATTCATGGTAAGCAGCTTACATCAATTCTGGCAAAGTGTACTTTTCAGCAGTTGGGGTAAAAAAGATTCTTTAAACTTTTTTTAAAGCCATTTTTGTACTTTATCATTTCAGAAAACCTAAGTTCCTGCCCTTCGAGCAACATCTTTAAATTATACTTAGCCATTGTTAAGGGAATTTCGAATGTCTACTACTCTTTGAAGTTTGCAATAAAATTTTTGAAACATTCTTTATAATCAAACACTTTTAACTAACCACAAAAAAACACACGATCACTAATTTTTATTTATTAATATTTTTATTTACCATTTTCGAATTATACATAAAGCACAACTACCATCATAAAATTCAATTTCTCTTCTATAATTTTTTTAAGTAATACAACCAAAAAAGATTGAGAATAAATATCAGATAAAGTCAAATACTGAATCAATGAAAGCCACCTGAAAATTTATGCATATATTCAATGGAAGCCAATAAAATGAAAACAGGATGCTAAATAATACGACTAAAAGATGTACAAATTTGATTTTTCTAAATTCGGAAAGTAATTTCTCAAGCGGAAACGAAAGACTATTTATAAAACTCATTTATAAAAAGGAAATATGAAAAAGTGGAACGGTAAAATGCAGGAGACAGAAACTTTTATAAAAATTTCATTACAAGACGGTTTTGAGGTACTGCATGTAAAATATTTGTATTTTGTAGTGAAACCTATCAGAAATATATTTTTTAATAATGTTAACATAAATTTATTTTCTATCAAAGAATTATTCAAACTGTAAATTAATATATGCATAAAATTTTTAAGTAAGAAAAGATGTTTTACTGACAAATTCATGCATGGACAACACAGTGATAATTTAATGAAGATAGAAAGCAATTGATGTTTTAACGGTCAAATGTGTAATATTTTGAAAATATCACCCTCATATTCACACAAATTACCTCTTTAAATGCATTTTAAAACCACCTAGAAAATTATCAGGCAGCTTTTATAGTTATAAAAAATGATTTGTTACTATAATGCAAAAACCGGTGTTTTTTGGCAGTTATATTATAACTATATATTATTACATTATTTTAGGCAATTATATTATTTACTATATGGAATCAAAAAGGACAATTTTGGAGCTACAAACGATACTAATTATCTCTTTTATCTAAATGGGAAACATTCAGTTTCCTTCCCTCTTTTAAAACGATAAAAAAAATATTTTAAATTCAGTTTAAAACAGGAAATTATAATTATTTGTGAAATAAAATTCGTTGCAATAGTTAATATATTAAATGCTTCATGTTAACATCTTAACGTCTTATTATAAAGGTTTTACTTCATTCAAAAAAAGGTTATACATAACTTGCAGTTGATTTCAACAGTCAAATGATAGTCAAGAGGTTAAGATTGATTCTTGGAGTTTATTGGCACAAGAAGTTCATTTGACTACTCTGTGTTAAACACGATTGATATACAGGATCATAGTGAATCGGGTGTTTTTAATTTTATTGCTCTGAGGAGTTAAAGGCACCAACCGACTGGAAAGTTGTTATTGTTTTTAAGTAAAAGAAGCAGGAAATCCTTTGAAAGGCCAACATATTAAATGTGAAAAAAATTCTTTACAAACATTTCCTGACCCTACAAGAATATTTAAAAATCTGAGTAAATTATTATTTATTCATGCCGATTGTTATTATTTATGTATTTTTATTCATATAGGTAGGTCTTTATAGATTTCAAATGATCATAGAATTTATTATCTGACACTGATAACTGAACAATAAACATATTTTAAATCTCTTTTTAAAAGAAAAACCTCATCAATTTATTTAAGAATTAGAATTATATATAAAATATATAAATACAAAAAGTAATGAGAAATACCTTTTCCACAATATCCAAAAATAGATCTCTAGCTTCTTTACTGTGATTTAAGCCATATGCAATATTAACAAATGCCCTAGTAAAAGACTGAAAAAGAAATTTAAGTTCAAATATTGCATAACCGATTCAAAATAATTTTTGCAAACAATATTAGATTAGAAATGAAGAATTTCCTGCAATAATTGATGTTATAAATTTAACACAAGATTCTCTCCACATAAGAATTATTTTTATAAGAAAAAAAAATTAAGAAAAACGGAAAAAAGTAATAATAAAAAACATTAAACAAATTAGAAATTTACAAAGCAAGAAAAAGAAAACAGCATCAACATTTGCACTTTCCACAATAAACCAAATAACAGCTAAATGTTATAAAATCAGAGTTCCCATGTAGTAAACAAAATATGAATTGTTTTCATAATCGATAAAATTAAAACGCAAAGACAAAGCACAGAAAGCACCATTTTTCAATTATTATTTTATAGGTGATATAGAAAGACAAAAACTTGAAATCTAATGATACATAAATTTAAAAAAATACGTTTTGAACAAATTTATCAAAAATCTATACATAATTCCTCAATATAGAATGCAGCTAGAAATACCATATAAATAAGAAATGTATATTTCTGACTGATCAACATACAGTACATTACAGTTGTATTTGAGGGATAGGTAGGATGGATATCTCAAGAAACTTGATGCTTTGTTGTGCTATATCTTGCCTAAAATACTAATTTCAGAAAGCACCAGTTAAAATCGGAAAATTCTTTAACACATTTTTGAAATATAGAATCTCAATATATAATTCATTAAGAAGGAGTGACTATTAACACATTAAAGACGGGGGATCTTGACGAAAGTATGCTAGGTAACGGGGATCAAATCGTAGTGCTGACTCCCGCCTTCAATGTGTTAAGATTCAAAGAGTAATGCCTCACCATACAATATAGCAAAAAAAAAAAATTATGTTATACATATAAGAAAATAATTATTTTTGTGAAATTTATTCCTTTTTTTTACAAAACTCATTTAATAGCAATTATCATGAATTTGTTATCTTTTGTATGTTCTGCAAACATATTATTCTTTGAATTTTCAAATCATTGAAACTTTTTAAAGAATAAGCAAAAAATAGAAATTCATGTAATGCTTACCTTAAAGTTTGAATCCAAATCCGAATAAATTCTATCTGGTAATTTCGATCTCATTAATCCCAAAACGTTGGTTTTTAATTCATCATAGGAGTCCTTCTCTAGCAGTTGTTTTAAATCCCGTAAATCCTGCAAGAATTCACGATCCATTTCCATTGCTGTTTCTTCAAAACTGCAATCTTAAAATAATACAGCATATGAATTTTTTTCTCAATAACACTTAGAAAACGAAAAATAAGTACAAATGTAAAATAAGTAATAAGTAAAATGACAAATTAAAAAATTAGCATGTATCAAATATGCTGCAGTTAAGCTATCTAATCAGTACAGAGCAATGCTATAATTAAATTATTAAAACTTATTTGAATTACAGGAAGTGCTTAATATTTCTTTTTAATAATCTATCTGTATAAATTATTAACCTTTAGCGCTTCGAAAAGTAATTCAATGCACAAATATTTGCCAAATTAGAAGACTTGTTTATTGCTCCAAAAATAATATATACAAAGTTTTTTAAGTTCAATTTTTCCGGAAAATTTATCTAATATTTTTTACCACTTTTAAGTATTTTGACCGGCCAAAATTTAAGAAAATAAATAAAACGACAAAATGAGGCACTGCATTGAATGGCGCCTGAGAAAAGACATCGAAGTGCTAAGGGTTAAAGCAATTATAATATATTTCTTTTTAATACTACACATTCGTTTTAAACTCATAATACGAAAAATAGCTTATTCTTTCTTTGTCGAACACAAAAGAACAAAAGAAATCAAAATGAGATAGAAGCACACAAATTTTCATTTTTTACTATTTTATATACATTAAATATTTATATTTAATAAGTATACATGAAATTTTTAAGCAATATATTTTATTCTTCATGTTATTGAGGAAATATCTTAATTCTTAACAATGATTAGATTAAATGGGAAGGCAGAAAACAGAAAAAAGGCCGTGAGAAAATACGTTGAATTTATATTCCTTTGAAATTGAATACCAGCGCGTTTCAGAATAATCATGAGAGTATAAGAGATTAAAAGGCTCAGAAGTTAAAGTAAAGCTAATATTCTTTGAGATTAGAAATTATTTTTAGAATGCAGATAAATTGGCATTGCATATAATTTTTTTTCATACACCACAGGAATTTATTAAAGCCAAAATATAATAAAGAAAAAGAAATATGCAAAACAAAAGCATATGCAATTTATAAAAGAAGAGAGCCGTCTCTTGGCAGCAGGCAAAATCCGGGCGGGGGAGGAATAAAGATTTTCGTTCAGCAAAAACAAAGAATTTTAGTATTTAAAGCAAAATTTTCGAAAGGACCCATTCCTTAATAACTTGCATTTAAAAAGATTTAATAATTCTTTTGATTTCTTGTAGTTCTCTCTTTTTTTTTTTTTTTTTGCTAATAGGCAATATATATTTTGTTTCACATAAAACATTAACAATCTGCCATAATATATCGTATTACAAAATTTCGTCGGAGTTCAAATAATAACCATCTGAAAAATATTGTGGGTTTTCAATACCAGCCTAAAAATAAAGAAAACTGGACGCAGGAGGAGGAATGGCCACTTTTGCGTTCCTTAATCAAAAGTCCCCTGAAACTTTAAATGCGTTTTATTAGCTTGCGATAGGAGAATAGTCACAAAGTGGGTCATGAAATAGTAAATATCTATAATAAAGCTTAATGAATCGGATTTCACAGAAACAATAAGAAAGATACGTTAGAACTAGATATTCAAGATTTACAGTTTCAAACAGAGAAAGAAATATCAAATAAGTAAGAATGCAAACTTATGAAGAAATCGCTGCCTAATAATTTCAGTATTTAGTTATGCAAATGAGTAGGTTCGTATTCTTACTGTTTCGCACGAAGGACTTCAGTTAGATTTTAATTTCAATACCTGCGATTTTTTGTCGGTTTGTTTCTGAAATGCTCTGCATGAAATCGAAATTTATATGAATTCCAAAATATATTAACAGCAAGACATAAATAAATTTAAAAATTAATAGCAGGTGATGAATAAACTGGTGTTCAGGTAAAATTACAGCCACACACATGATAAAGAAATTCATAGAATATCCAACCTGGTTTGGGACAACACCAATTGCACATCATCCAATTAGCACAGTATAAAAAATCGTCAAAAGTTAGGTATTGCAGCTTTCTTTTGCTAGTTTCAAAACGGTTGTTTGTTAAATACATAATGGCAGCATACTTTCTATAAGAGAAAAAAAAATGTAAAACACATTATTTTCGCAAATGAGGAAAATTACAAACAATATTATACCGGGTGGCCAGAAATAAAACACCCCTACTCTGACCTCCCTGGATATCGAACTACTCAGTGTAAAGGCTTGAAAATTTGTGGACATACTATTCAAAAAATGGGGAAACGGATTTCACGAAAAAAAAAATTTAGTTCCAGAAATCACCGATAGGTGGCGCTGTACTACTGGACGTATGCTGAAAAGACACAAAAACACGTTTTAAACACATTTTATTTGAAAGTACCAAGCATACATGAAACAAGGACGTTATCGATGCAGGGAATGCTGCTCAATATGGTTCCCTTCCTGAAGATGTAAAATGTGAAGTCTGTGGACAGCTTGTTCAACTGCGGATCGTAACTGGTCATCTGAGATGCTTCTCACATGCAGACTGATACTCTCTTTCAAATCTGCCAAGGTTATCAGACGTTCTCGATAAACAAGGTTTTTTAAGTGTCCCCAAAGCCAAAAATCACACGGATTAAGATCCGGTGAACGAGATGGCCAAGTTGTCGGAAACGCGCGACTGATTATTCTGTCAGTGGTGAAATGTTGGCGAAGAAACTGTTGCACAGGGAGTCCAATGTGTGGAGGTGCTCCATCTTGCATAAAAGTAATGGTGTCAAGGCATTGGCGCTGCTGCAAATGGGGTACAACAAATGTTTCGAGCATCCTTTTGTACCTGTTGGCCGTCACGGTACATGTCTCAAGGCCATTGGAAGTAACCTCTTCGAAAAAGAACGGTCCAAGGATGAATGTGGCTGTGAATCCACACCAGACTGTAACTTTCGGTGAGTGGAGTGGAATCTCTTGGAAGGTACGGGGGTTTGTCGTGTCCCATATGCGACAGTTATGGGTGTTCACTGTTCCACTGAGGTGGAAATGGGCCTCATCGCTCCACAGAATCTGCCACGGCCACGATGCATCCACTTCAACTCTAGCAAGAAATGTCAATGCAAAGGTCAGTCGCATCTCCCTGTCTGTGGCCAGCAATTGTTGATTAGGGCGGATTTTGTACGGGAAACAATGCACCATTTTTCTGAGTACGTTCCACACTGTGCTATAGGGAACACCCAAGTGTCGTGACACTGCACGTGCACTACTGCAGCCTAAAACATTATCCATTGACTGTTCAACAATACCGGTGGCAACATCTTCAACGACATCTGAACGAACCGGTTTGCGTCCTCGACCAGGCTGAACTCCAAGATGTCCAGTTTCCTCGAATCGAGCGATCATTCTCCTGAGAGCTTGTGGAAGCAATGGTCCCTTACGCAAATCCTTAAGTCGGCGAAACTCTCGAAGTGCTGCTGGAGCATTTCCTTTATTCTCGTAAAACAACTTCACAAGCAAAGCGCGTTCTGGCAGCGTGACAGCCATCACTAATAAGAATGACATTCCCCACCTTTTAACTTCTTTTATACCCAGAACATGGCTTCTAACCATGCTTTATGCAAATTTTTCTGGTTACAGTATGAAATTGCAGTTACAACGGGAGTTCTAGCTTCTTTACTATTTTTATTTTCCATAAGGGGCAGAAAAATTAAAAAGGAAGCATGGAAGCATTCCATTCCGCATAAACATTTTAATTTTTATTATTATTTGTGTCTTTTGATCATAGTTCCAGTTGTGCAGCGCCACCTATCGGTGATTTCAGGAACTAATTTTTTTTTCGTGAAATCCGTTTCCCCATATTTTGAATAGTATATGTACAAAATTTTGAGCCTTTACACTGAGTAGTTCGATATCCATGGAGGTCAGAGTAGGGGTGTTTTATTTCTGGCCACCTTGTATATATAACTTGATTAAAAATAAAAAAATAAACAAAATATAAAAAAATAATAAGAATAGACTTAGTAATAAATAAATTTAATTTGTTTCAAAGAGACCACCTTTTGCACTGATACAGAGAGACACAAAAGCTTATTGAAATTTTCAGGCAAGTCTTTTATCTTCAATTTATCCCATTCCCTTTCGAAGTAAATGCTTTAGAGAGTCCAAACTTTTATGTCGTTTAGTACAAGTCCTACACTACAAAATGACCATGCTCTGTAATCATGAGATTGAGATTCGGCGAGTACTGTGTCACTTACCAGATGATACCAAATCAGAAAAACGCGCCCAAGAAAATACAACATGTTCTAGAATGTCCCGCTGGTACAATTCTTAATTTATTTTAATGCCTTCATCCACAAAAACCAGAGATGTTTTGCAGCTTGAGCAAATTTCGTCCCAGACAGTGACCGACTTTGAATTTTTGTGATGCTCAACAATTGTTGGAATGCTTGGAGCGTCTAGAGACTAGATTCTGTAGTTCTAGGAGTTATGAGCTTTGGCACGTTAAAGAGCTTCTCATTAGTGAAAAGGAATCTCTCTCAGCGCTGACTTGAGCCCCGTCCCCAAAATTTTTGGCGTCTTTGGAGCCGCACAAATTTGTTTTTTTCATTGAGAAGCTGAACTTTTCGGAACTTGCAAGGCTTTAGTCCTAACTTTGTTTTTGCCATTTGTTGCATTGATCGGTCCTTTATTCCCAATTCACGAGCGATCTTTCTTGTAGAAACACTCGATATTCATTGAATTCGCGTTTTGATAACTTTACGGCTATTGAAAATGCTCACTATACACTTTAGTTCATTTCCTTGACTTTGGCCATCATTGCCAAGCTCTTTCAAAGTCTAGATTGCATCAAACACTATTTGCCGAGGCATATTAAGCAAATGAAAGACTCCATAGTATCGTTTTCCCTGCTTAAACAACTCTAAAATTGCATATCTTTTCCTTGGCATTGTAAAAAAAGATTTAAAAAATACATTCTGTTTTTTATAATGTAACTAAAAGATGCATTATAATATATGTTATAATTGAAGTGGTAGACAAAGAGATGTGAACAAAAATTGAAAAAATATTCGTTAACTGATGTGTTAACTTTGTCCGTTTTTTTTTTTTGTTGCATCCTGTAAGAAGAGCATTTTGAATCATCTGTGAAAATAAGAACTAAATTTTCTAACACTTCTTTTGTAATTCTTTTGATGATGTATAAAAAGTTACTGATAAACAGGGGGCACATTAGTGCTTTCAAAAGTTTTGACAGAATCATAATAGTCCATGTAGTTTCCATGGCATGAGATATTAGAAATGGGACAGACACAACAAGAGTCGGAATCTGAGGATATATTAAAAAAGTATTTTGCAATAAATCCTATTAGTCCCATAGACAATTATAAATGCATTTTAGATGTAAGAAGATTAAACATTAAATAATCAAGTTGACAGGCAGTCATATGATCAAAAACGTTTTTAAGCAGGGTTATTTGCACACCATTTCTTACAGACTTGAATAGCTTCGAACTCATAAAAAAAGTAAAATATTATAAGTACAGATTACAAAATGAATCTCAAATCTAAATGCATGCCATTTTCTAAAGTATATTAAACATTGCTTGAGAAAGAATAGTTTTAAAGATACTCAGGCACTACTAAGCAAAGCAATTTTTAAGTCATCCTATATAATAGTTGAAGAATGTGACATAACAAAAACTGATAAATAACCATGGTGAAAAAGTAAAATTTCGAATATTGTCATTGTAAGACGATACTATGATGTTGTTCCTCTGACTAAAGCTCGGCGAAAAAAATTGGCCATACAGAAAGGGGGGGAAGAAAGAGATGCAGCAGAAAAAGTGTGTAGCGGCAGAAACGGATGGCGTGTAATTTTTTTGTGTGTATTTATATGTAATTGTATTGTGCCCCATTAACAAAAGTATCAAAAATCTTAGGACAAACTTCAAGTTTTCTTTGTCTCTGATCATCATTCATAAATTTAAAAATATGATATTTGAAAAGAACTTGCATTAAAACTATAATATTGAGAAACTTAATTCATTCTCAATCTTTTACATTTATAAATTCAAGAAATCTTCTAGAAAATGACATATTATTTAAATAAACATATAAGAAAGTTGTCCATAGACACCAGCAATAGTCGAAAAAGATGTGAACTTCACTATACAACTTAAGCAAGATAACACCAGATTTTTCATCTTACTAGACCAAGATATTCAACAGACTTTTTAGTATTGACTCTATGGACAATAGTGACATTTTTATTTTACAAATATGATCCATTCAAAAGCAAATTGTCACGAAACACGCATATAATAATTTTCCCTGAAAAATTAAGACTATTTTCGGAATATCACATTTTCTTGCTGTAATGATATCAAATGGAAATGTTATCACTAGTTGGTGATTAGAATTGGAGCCAACAACAAAAAGATGTTCACAATTCGCAGCCATCCTTCAGAAATAATTAGAAATAGTATAAATACAAAATAAGAAGCGTTAAAAATACATCCAATTAAATTACATTTCTGCTCAGGGTTTAAAAAAATGTTCTGATGTTTACTAGCAGTTAAGAATTGCAGAAAACTAACTTGTTTCTCTTTCTCCTATAGCTTTTTAAAAAGTAAAACAGTATCAGACATTTCAATTGAGCAACTCTCTCTTTCCTTTATTTTGTATCTGATTTTATACATGTTGCCACTTACAAAAAGTGAAAGTAGTACAATACGCGACAGGATAAAATATTTCAGGCTTGCTTTTACCAGTTAAGTATTTATTTAACAATCCTCCCACCTTTTGATTAATTACACATAAATTAATCAAAACATTAATAAAATAATTAAAGCTAAGTTAACAATTAAAGTTATGAATTAAATGTTTAAAATTCAGTTCTTAGTATTTAAATTTTTAAGTTACTTAGAGTTCAAGTAATGAGTCTGGATGGGAGTTTAAATTGTCTTCCAGATCTAGTCACAATAGTTTTGAACCTCTGGGACAACTCTGAAACAGAATTATTCATCGGGTATTCAGAAACCATATTTTCCTTTTCAAGTGTTTCAGATTCATTCTTCTCATCTGACTCTATAGATGAAGGTATTTCGAGGGGGAATATTTTCTTTACTGGTCGAACTAATTCACCGGAAGCGGTTTTGACACGAACAACACGAATGTTGCCGTCTTTGCCGGGATATATCTGTTACTTTGGCTAAAGGCCATAGCACTTTGCGTTTGTTGTCGCATTCGACAAGAACTATATCCCCAACTTTAATCCGTTTGGAAATTAAGATTGTTGATGGATGTTGAGCCAATAAACTGAGATACTCCAGTCTAAACCTTTTTCTCAGAAGTTCACGCACACTTTGAAGATGTCTAAGCCTCTTACTGAAATCAACTCGATCTAGGTGATCCAAGTCAGGCACACCAAACTCTGGAATTTCACCAAAAAACACGGATGCTGTCAAAGGAATGGGATCGCCAGAATCCCCTGTCACATATGTGAGTGGTCTGGAATTCACAGTTGATTCACAGTCGCACAACACACTCATTAAATCTTCGTAATTTAAAGATGCCCGGCCCAAGATGCGATGTAAAAGTTTCTTAATCATTTGCACAAGTCGTTCCCAAAAACCGCCCCACCATGGTGTTGCTGGTGCACTAAACTTCCAATCTATCTTAAGTATGGCAGCGTCTCTTCCAATGATGTTCCAATCAACTGATTCGAAGAGATTGTTGGATCCGACAAAATTACTACCATTGTCTCTGTAAATTATTGATGGCCGCTCTCTACGCGCAATAAATCTTCGAAATCCAAGTAAAAATCCCTTTGTAGAAAGGGTTAAAATGAGTTCCAAATGAACTGCTCTGAAAAAAGCACAGGTGAAAAGTATGATCCAAGCTTTACTCTTGTTCTTCAAAATTAGTAGGCCGGCCAAATCAACACTCCCAATTTCAAAAGTCTTAGTATTTGTAACTCTATTTTCGGGTAAAGTAGCTGGTACTGTCTGCAGTGCTTTATCTTCATGCCTTCTACATCTAATACACTGAGATAAAGCTCCTTGGATAGTCGATCTGCTTTTGATAGTTAAAAGTTTTCTCGAAGTTTGGAGATTAATACGTATATCCCGGCTTGGTTTAGGTTTAGTTTAGTTATATTAACGTCCCGTTTAAAGCAACACGAGGGCTATTTACGTGTATCCCGGCATGAGACGAAGAAAAATGTTTATGAAGTATTAGTTTCTCTACAACTGCATGCTTCTTCGGAAGTAACATGGGAAAAATAAAATTGTGACGGTCTTTTCTTTCATTTAATCTAGTTTTAACTCGTAAAATGCCTTCCTCGTCTTTAAACACACTAAGTGACTTTAGCTTCTTTATATCTTCTGAAGAAAATACATCACGTTGAATGATCTTTACGATAGATTTCTCTGCCATTTTAAACTCATTTACCTTTAACTCGCTGTCTTCTCTTTCTTCTTTTGTCTTCAGGCAATTCCCTATAAATCTGTATATCCAACCCATCATTCTTAGTATTTTCGTGTACATTGAAAAGTAGTTGAAGAATCGCGAGGGAAAATCATCAACATGACTTAATGACGTCAGTACTTCTCTATGTTTTTCTTTGTCAACCTCTACTTTGTCATCGATTGGCACAGAGTGAGGCCATTCATCTTCCGACATTGTCAGCCAACGAGGCCCCTCCCACCATCTGGATTCAATAAGTTTCTTCACTGGGCATCCTCTTGATGGCATGTCGGCAGGATTTTCTGTACCAGATATATGATGCCAATTTCTAAAGTCTGTCAGGTTCCTAATTTCAGAAACTCTGTTGTTCACAAAAGTTTCCCAGACTTGCATATTTTTTATCCAGAAGAGCGCAGTTGAAGAATCGGTCCAATAATACTCTTTTGAAATTACGATCTTGAGGTTCTTCTTAATGGATGAAGTCAATCTCGCTCCAATAAGGCAAGCAAGCAATTCAAGTCTTGCTATAGTTGTTTTCTTCAACAGAGCTACTCTGGCTTTAGCTTGCAATAGTGTCACTTTGACTTCACCTAATTTTTGGCTTCTTAAAAACACTACACTCGCATAAGATCCCTGTGAAGCATCAGAAAATGAATGGAGGCTAAAAGACTGCCCATCGGTCAGAGTAACTTGCCTAGGAATCTTTACTGATGCTAACAAGGGTAATTCCTTAACCCATTTCAAGAATTTTCTTTTGATTTCCCCAGGCAGCTCTGCATCCCAACTCAATTTAGTTTCTCAACTATTTTACAAGTACACCTTTGGTCGAAGTGTTGTGAAAGGACAGCTAAAACCAATTTGATCGAGGACTCTCTGTACAATGGATAGCATGTTTCGTCTTGTAATTATGATACCATCTAAGTCGATATTAGGTACATCACAAAGTGAATTTTCAAACTTATCCCACATAAGACCAAGAACCTTTAGTGGTTCACCTTTTGTCGATTTCGTATTGCTCCTCTCTGTCTGCTCCCAACCTCTCAAGTCAAAGTTACCACTTGCCATCAATTAAGTTGACTTTTCAATAAAATCTTCCACTTCTTCATTCGAATCAACTAGCGTTATCTACATAGAATGAAGATTTCAATTTTGAAGCTACTGCTTTTAGAGAAACATCACTCTGATCCAAATGCGAATTTATCACGGCACCTAATAAAAACGGACTACATTTTAGTCCAAAAACTACTCTGCAGTGTTCTTTTATTTCCTTTTGTTCAGAGTCTTTCCACCACAGGAATCTCAGAAAATCACGATCACCTTTTCCAATAGATATCTGAATGAAAGCCTTTTTGATATCTGAAATAATTCCTATTTTTCCTCGTCTAAAATCAAGAAGCAAGCTTGGTATTAATTCGATAAAATTTTCACCCTTTGCTTACACGAAGCATCAAAAACTGGACTTATGGATGTTTTAGAGTTCTCTTTGAATATCGGCCTGTGTGGAAGGTAATGACTGTGTACATTTTTTTCCTCTTCTGGTACTTCTTCTATTATTCCAGATTCAACCCATTCTTCGAACACTGAATTGTAAGCTTCTATTTTATCTTTCAGCATGAGTTTCTTTGTCGTGAAAATTAATCTTTTTTCCACTATTTCTCTGTTACTGGGTAACTTGTCTTTCTCGTTGATCCAAGGTAAAGAGAATTCATATCTATCATTTGTCCTTTTTAGGGTCTTGTTAAAATGATCCCATACTGCTTCATGTAATTCGCCATCACTTCTATTTTCTTTGGAATCTGTAATTCCCAATGCCTCTAGTTTCCACAAGTTTTCAATGTCGCTACTATGAACCAACATGGACGTTATTTCAGAGGCGATACACACAATATTTTCTGAGGAGTAATAATTTATTCTCCCCATAACTGTCCATCCGAGCAAAGATTCCACAGCAAACAACCCGTTTTGTAATTTGTGAACATTTCCGGTCAACAATGCCCCTGCGACGTCTGCTCCAATAAGAATTTCTATTTTTAGGTCTTTTCTTCCTACATTGGAGACAGTGATACCTTTTTGTTTAATTTGCTGCAAACTTGTCACTGGTCCACAAATCTTCGATTGTTCCAAGAGGTTTAATCTTCTAGAATAATTGCCATATAGGCTACTAAGAGATACTTCATAACGTCTGTGAGTTTCTCTCTTTGTTGTGGCTCCTCCAATAAGACCATGAATTAAAGTTTCTGTTCCATTTGAATGACACCCAATATCTCCAGCCGTTCCTTTTAATATATATGAACGCTGGGACCCAGTGTCAATAAGCGCCCTTACCGTTTTCTGACTTTTATTAGATTCGATTTTTACTAATAATGTTTGAAGATACACTTCATCAGGACAACTAAAACTGGTACTTGCTAAAGATACCTTTTGTGCATCTTCTTCCATAATTCTATCATCTTTCTTTTTACATGTATGTAAGTCTGAACACATTACAGCCCAGTGTCTTCTTAAGCATATCAAGCATCGAACAGTTGATCTACATTGCTTGGCCCTATGTCCAATTTTTAGGCAGATGAAACATTCAATCCTCTTCTTAACTTCATAATTCCTTTTCAGTTAAACTCATTTTTTGAGCCACAAAACAGTTTTGGCTGTCATGCGATTTATCACAAAAAATGCAAGAGCTCTTTTCTCCGAGGTTAAATATTTTCTTATGACTGAGAATAGTTCATTCGCTGTAGGCAAGGAATCTTCATTTTCTAATCTTCTATCCCTTCTACTTTCATTTCGCGCATCAAAATCCAATTTGAACCCAGATTTTGCCAAAGAAATTCGCTGCTCTCCCTCAACTTCATTTCTCAATAATAATAATAATAATTGTTTTAATTTTTCGGAATAAGTATTTTCTTCTGTAATTATTGATACATAATTTCTTAGCCAAACTCTTAATAATTCCTCTGGAATACAAGATTCAACGAGCGGAAATAGCATGGCAGCGTATTTGTCGCTTTTCATTCCGATTGATTCTAACGAACGTAAATACGATTCTAATTTATCGTACAGCTCGGATACACTGCACTTTTTCCTCTGCTCAGTTACATTTTTAATGATTAGGCTTAACAGTTCTCGTATGTAAAATTCTACTAACAGTTCTTCCCGTCCGAATCTATTTTTCAAGCTTTCTATTACTTTGTGATAATTTTCCGCAGTCGCCGGGAAGCTATTTACAATACAGTAAACTCTCGCTACAACGATACCCGATACAACAACAACTCCCTCTACTACAATAATGTTTTGTGGTCCCGGTGATTTTGCATATAAACTAATTTTAATCTCTCCTCAATATTACGATATTCTCTAGAACAATAAACCTCTGTAAAACGATTTTTTCAATCTAAATTTCAGTATTATTTTCTCCCTTTATAATAATATTTTGATTTTCAAATGCTATTTTTTTTTCGTTTTCTATTGTTATTTTTTCCGTCTATTAAGACTCATTGTGGATATTCAACTTACCCCTGAATAAATAGCTATTGTTCAGATTTCAAAACAGATGAAGACCACCCTTTTGGGAATTGGAGTTGGTGAGGGGGGTGGGGTGAAGTGTAAATGTATGCCTAGTCTCATTTCCCAGTAAGCTTTGGAATTCTGATAAGGTTTAAGGACATCTGGACCTGTCTGGTCACCTTGTCAAAGAACAAGTGCCCTTTGTTAGAGGAACAGGGGGAGATGGAGGCGGGGTGTTGTTAAGTGACGTCTGAAAAGTGAGTTCAAAGGTTGTTTTATAGTCTTTAACGATTTTGAGTTCTACGCGAACATTTGGTTTAAACCTTTCTTTCTTTCACGCGATATTGTTCCCTAAAGGCCTTATCACACGGTGAAATGTCGCCAGCAATTTTCCGTTTCTATCCTCAAAAACCGGTCAAGCAAGTTTCATAATCGACAACTTATTATGAAGATGATGATGATATTGACGATGATGATAATACAGGTTCATCGCAGTCCTTATTGTCATCCCAGGAAGCTCTTTAAGCGGTGAATTCCCTGCGGACATTTTTTTCAAGCCTTCCGTCGACAAATGAAGAACATTTTCGTGCACTAGACTCAATGCATACAGTATTGGTGAATTTAACAGTTAAAAAAATGAATAAACAAACAAAAATACTGGATTATTTTCAATAAAAAGTGTTTTCAGGTATGTGAATATTTCTGTGCTTATTTTCTGAGTTTATCTTATTTATTTATTTTTTTAGTATTTAAACCACTATTATTAGTATTTTACAAATTAATTTCTTCCAAATATAGACTTAAAAGTAGTATGTTATGCACCTTAAACCAATAATAATAAAAAAACTATTATTAAATGCTCAAAATATGTGGGCCCTCGATATAACAATATGCCTCTCTACAACAATATATTTATTTGGTCCCTAAAATATTGTTGTAACGAGGTTTCACTGTATTACGTGCTTTAGTACCAGGTATGGTGGCTTGGATCAAGTAGTGAAATTTATCTTCGTTCTGAATTTCTTTATCATCATGAATTCGTTGGAATTGACCCCAAAACGGCAACCAATCCTTAATATCTCCACTGAATTGTTTTAATACTATTTCAGGCAGCTTGAGTTTTCGTTTGTTTAAATTTAGAGACACACTGGCGACGGATTGCTCAGTTTGGCGGGAAAAGAACAACTTTAACTTTAATTAAATATAATTTTTCTCTGTATTCTTCGATGCTTTCCCACTCACTGTTAAACAGCTCTTCAGAAGAATATTCTGAATCTAAAATTTGAATATCATAAGAACGAAGTTCTTCTAACAAACGTTCTAAAGCTGACAATTTTGATGTTATAAATTCTTCATCCGGGTTTTCTTTTTCTACTTCAAGTTTAATTCCGTTACATATTCGCGTAAAAGATGCTCTAACAGGTTTCCGTCTCTGAATTAGTGCTTCCATTTCCATAAACTTAGACACAAATAACGAAAGCAAAATGTAATATATCCTCTGGTTTTTAACGGTCAAAACATCCGTTACAAAAAGATAAACAAATCGTCTGACCTATATATCACTTGAATACTGTCATAAGATCACTTTCGAGTTCACCAAATGTTGAGAATTGCAGAAAACAAACTTGTTTCTCTTTCTCCTATAGCCTTTTAAAAAGTAAAACAGTATCAGACATTTCAATCGAGCAACTCTCTCCTTCCTTTATTTTGAATTTGATTTTATACATGTTGCCCCTTACAAAAAGTGAAAGTAGTACAATACGCGACAGGATAAAATATTTCAGGCTTGCTTTTACCAGTTAAGTATTTATTTAACACTAGCCATGCTTGATAAAGAACATTAAAGACCCAAAGACGTCTTCAAACTATCAATTCGATTTCAGTAAAGTGGTTAAAAGTGTCTGCAATAAAGAAAAAGATAATGATAAAGGTATTTTGAACTCTTGATATTTGAAAGGAAGGTGAGGGATGTATAAAAAAAGTTAATGAAGACTTTCTTAGATTTTCAATCAAACTAAATCACAATGAAATATAAAATACAAAGGAAAGAAAACAACGACATCTCTTTATATAATTAACTAAATAGTTCTAACACCAATTTGATAAATGTTAAGTTTTTCAGATTTAAATATAAACAGATTAATAAAATTACAATTGCTATATAAAATGAAAAAATAACATTATTTGCCAAGTAAAATACATACAAACAACAAACCTAGCAAGATTCTCAGATAGAAGAAAGGTTGCACGAATACAGTCAACCAATTCGCAACTACTATCTTCAACAACTTTATACACTCGTTTCACATTATCAAACTGAAAAGAAAAAAAAAGTTTTACTTTTAGCATAACTTAAGATTTTTTAAAAACGCAATCACCACTTAGCAAGCAACATAACCTATCTAAATTTATCAAATTTCATAAGAGGATAAAAAGACCGAGTTTTTAAAAACCATAATGCGTATTTCTGATTTTGTTTTCCACATTTAGTACGAACACAACTTATATTTACATGAGAAAATGTTACTTTCAAAACCATGGATTAGAAACAATTCATATAACAAAGAGTTTTAAATTTTGGACTGCTCAAATTCTACAAAAAATATCAATCTACTTTTCAACAGTTTGAACATAAAACATTTTTTGAAGTTAATTTTAATTAGGGAATGCTTATCTTTATTATTCTTTCATCCTTGGTAGCAGCTTAATATTAATATATCTGAATGTAATTATCGTTATGAAAATAAAAGAGAACAGAGTAAGGGGAAAAAATCTATGTATTTTTCATTAAGTATCAAAAATAGGTACTATATTTGCAATTTTAGCCAGATTTATCAATTGGTTTCCTTTATTTTTTGGGATGGTAATGAATGCACAGAAACCTAAATTACAATTTTATGTAATATTTATGACGATAAATATAACTTTTTCTCCCTCTGTATCAGCTCTTTGACTATAATTTTTTACTTTCTCGTATATAAAAAAATGTAACTGTCAAAAAATTTGAACTCGAAATTTTTATGGATTTTCACGCTTCAGATTATCATCAGCTCGAAAAACATATTTGAGTTACATCTATCTATCCGTAAACATGATAACTCAAAAACGCTTTGGCTCATCATCAGCTCGAAAACGCTTACGACCAAATTTAGATTTCGATAAAATTTTGAATGAAATTCATTCATAGACAGTCTTTCTCTGGATGTTCAAGTGAATTCAATAACGACAAAATACAAAGAGCTAAGTAGATAAAATTTCGTGCTGAGGTTCAGAAAATAAATTAAAGATTCTTACAAAAATTTTGAACTACACCTCTCACGGAGTTGAGTGTTTGTCAGTCTGTATTTTCGTTTCATTGCAAGCCTAGTAACTCAAAACTGGAAATAATTTAATCAATGAAATTGGATATGTTATCGCCTGATTATAGCTGCAGCTCCGTATAAAATTTTGGTTTCAATTAGTCGTCAAAAAGACGCCCGAATTACACACTCTTTGCTTGATAGCTTCAATAACAAAGCTAAATTTGTGCCATAGATCTATTCATTATAGTTATCGTTCACCAATGCCTTGCAGGCGTTGGATTACCCAAAGTCCCCACTTTTAAGAGGAGGGTTGTGAGATAAGACCTTTACTGAAGGGTACGCCAGACTGTTTTGGCGATACAACTTCCACTAGTTAATTTTATTTTGAAGTCTTTTTAAATCCAAGCCTTTTTATCATCAAAAATGTGTTAGATGGTTTAGTTAAAGTAAGTCATAATCATATTATATGACAGACTTAATATAAGACCGTGGGAAAATATATGCCCCAATAGTAAAAAATAGTTGGCGTCATTAGGTCCCACTGATAAGTGGGTTAGAGAAGAAAATACAACAAATACCAAACAAAATTTTGTTTTAGAAACATTTATAAAGTGGTCAATTGATAATAATACTTTAAACCAAGATATATTTCATCATAATCTAACTATTAATAAAACAGATTTTATAATAACTATAAAATATAGAGAAAGTAGTAAGTTAGAGAAATTTTGAAGGGATCGAAATTTAAAAGAACAAACTTGGAAACTGCTTCTACAAAGTGTGACAAAAAGGAAACTGAATCTTCTTGGATATAGAAATGTAGAAATTTTGTAGTAAATATAGAAATAAAATCTTGGATGATTAAGGATTTAAATTTAATTGTTCTAAATGTTGATGGTTTGGCAAGCACATTTAACTAAGAATTGTTCCTTTTCCCTATATTTTTAAAACTAAAAAAAAAAGAAAAAAGAATAGAGTTTAGATTATAACTGATAACTATTTAAAATATACTTTTATACTAATCAGAAATTTTTTAAAAATAATTTTACTACAGAATAATCATATTATTGAACTGAAGGATTTTTCACAAATGAAACTACCAAGCAAAACTAAATTTTACAGTTTATCAACTTTTTTTTTAGATGCGTAGGAATTGTCAGAAACTATAATTGCTACAACTTTGTCAACATTAAGGTGAATAAAAGTTATTCTTATTTGCAGGATATATTTATTCTGAATAAAATATATATAAATCAATATTCTATAACGGTTACTTTTTCAACCAGATATATTATTCCATTACGGATCCTATCTTAATGGGTAATTTATAATTTTCAATGTTTTTGTTATTTCCAAAGAAGTTACCAGCAAATATTTTGATTAGTTTACTGCAGTTGTATTTAAAATTAAATTTAGTGATTATATATTTAATGTAAATAACTTATTTTATTTCACCAGATTTGAAAATAGTTCAGTAAAATCCTATTATGTGTGAGTTTTTTTAATTGTTCATTTTATTTGTTTTGCTACCTTGTTTAGGAGATGATACATATTTATTCTCAAGCCTATCTCTTCAAAAGAAGGAGAGAGGGGAAGACATTAAAAGGTGGATTTCAGAGCACTGGTATAAACAGAAATGATAAATATATGCTTATTGATAACTACTGGTAATATCCAACATGATAAAAAAAGAACAGGGATTGATGAGATAGTAAGAGTCATCAATCTCATCTAATAAGCTTCATGGAGAATGAAGTTTCAATTTGTTATTGGACAAGTATAGCAACTGTTAAAAATTCTGGTTCATTTGCACCTCTCATTCAGCAAAGATATTAAACAAATACTTTATTCTACTATGACAGTGTATATAAAAAGTAATTAATTTCATTACAAAAATATTTAAACCAAATTACAAAAACCATATCAAAATAATGGTTAGCAACAGTTTGATGTTGGAAGGCTAAGAAAATTTCCATGCATATTTATGCAATAAAAAAAATAGTCTTAACATCTAATACTGGATATTATAGATGAGAATCATGTTTATGGAAATGATTCCTGCAAAAGCAATATGAATATTTAATTTTATTCTTTATTTTTCAGATTAATCAAATAGGATGTTGTAATTTTATTTTTTCAAAATGAAATTTACCAGTCAAAATTTTCAATTAGTGATGGTATTAAATAAAATAATTTATTTAAATGGAATTAAAAGAGCCAACAGGCAGAAAAAACCTTGATAGAAAATATTTTCTTTCACTATTTGACAATGTTATTTTTAATACTGAAATATTAAACATTAACAAAAAATGAACAGAATAAAAAGGGATCACTGTTTGGCAACAGAATTTTGAAAATAATATTTTTTAAATGTTTCAGTAATTTTTTTATGATTGGTTTTAAAGTAATTTTAAAAGAAAATACAGTGCATAAATTGCCAAAATAAATAAACATTTTTGGATTAAAAAATTAATATTAATTCTGATGTAGAACCTATTATTCCAGAAACCTGCAAAAATCAACAACCATATGTCATAGTCAAGTCGATGAATTTTAATCTTTGAAAGATATTGAAACATAAAAGAGCATATTTTATCTGAATAAAATATGTGCCATGAACTTATTTTACACTATACTAATAATAGCAGATCACAGCATAATTTAAAGAAATTTTTAAAACTTAAATTGAAGATTCAAACAACTCTCATAAAGTGATTATTTGTATATCTAAATCACTTTAAGAAAGCATATCATTAAAAGTATTGAGTTAATTATGCTGTGCAAAAATTTAGGAGGCACTTTCATATTTCTGCTAAACTTTAAATTCAGATCTTACATAATTTTTAAGATTTCTTATGAAATATAACATGGTAAAACTGAATAAATTAATAATGAATTTCTGGAAAGTACCAAATGAACAACTTTTTTTATAAAGCCCATGACACATATTTTTTCAGTTTTAATAAAAAAGTAGTAAAATTTTAACTCATACATTTAAAAATTGTAAGAAATACAAGAATTATCAACATGAAAACGTTAACAGTACACAAATGACCAGCTGAATGTACATGTAAGTATCTTTTGCAAGCTCAAACAAACTAAACAATACTTCTTTAATAAAGTCAAATAAACAAAATACAATTAATACAATAAATCAATGATTATGGCAAGAAATTAAAAAAAACATTAAGACATTAAGCATGACATATATACTGTAAATATACCTGTCTCCTACAACTCTTTACTTGAATTCCAGTTTTTTCACTAACATCATCCAGATCTTTTCGATTACGGGCAGACAATTTTTTCCCAAGAAATTCTCGTATGACAGCATTATCGAATTCATAGTATCTATAAAGAATAAAGAAAAATACATGTAGATACATAAAATGTCACCAATGCTTAAATGTCTATTTCATCCTTTTAATAAGAACAATGGTCTTTAATGGTGCTAATAAAATGCTACTGGGGAAAAAAATAGAGAAAAAGTTAGAAAAAAAATGAATTACCAGAACAAGTTAAACACAGGGTTTGATAATGCTGCATTCAAGGGGAACATAAAAATATCAAAATAAAAAATAGATAATTATCACAAAATGACAAAATCAAAACATATCATAATGTGATGTCATAAAACACTATCCTGATTAAATATTAAATCTGAAAAAATGTATCAGGAAAATTATTCTAATTTAAAACTAGGTGCTTTGGTCATCAATCTGTCTTCAAGAGTTCACTTTAATTTTGTTTGAACCCTTTTTGAAATTCACTCTCCACCCTTAAACTAAACATAATATCAATTTAACTTGCTTTAGGCTACCAGGACTTAAAAAAAATTAATGTTGAACATACTGATTAATTTAAGTCTTCTTTAGGTTAAATATAGGTGTCACTTCCATGAATCAATATACTTTTTGATTCTGAGCAAAATATGTAGAGCTTAATTGTACGAGCCTGTATTAAATGGTTTCTTATTTTGTAACCAGACCAAAATAAAAGTGAAAAGAAAATGAAGCTCCTTATAGTTTTCAGTTTATACCAGATAATTTCAGAAAAAAATGACACCAATATTTTCCTTGTGATCCAAAATTAATACAGCCCATAATGAATGTTTTAAATAAAACTATCTAATAAATAAAGAAACTATAAAACATTAGATGGTTTCCACCTTGGTGCATCTCTGAAATTGTAATCATCCACCCCCTTCTGCACAAATAATAATAATTATGGTTTTGATACTATTTTGCAAATTCAATTATTTTGATTACAATAAAATATAACATTTGAACAATATTATAGTAAAAGTTACAGATTATACAGACTAAAATCAATGCTTCTTTAACTGATATTTTAAGGCAATAGATTGAAAAAAAACCCAAATTATTTGAGAATGTTTAAATTAAATCCAGAGCTGTGTGCATACAAATAAGTACAATGACAAAATTGTATGATATCAGGATAGTTTTATTACATATAATTTCATAGTGAAAAAAGTTATGATGCTTCAAAATATGATAATATGGATAAATTCTGATACCAAATTCATATGAGTAGGAAGAGCATAAGCCCTACATAAAAATGTTACAGATTTTAACTCATCTTTTTATAAAGATAGATTAGATAATATAGATATAATAAAATCATACCTTTCTATTAACATACGTTGAATGCTTGGAGCTATCTGAAAAATCCATTGCTCTGTCAATCTTTTTGGATAGTGGAGAAGTCTTTCAAGCATTTGAAAAGTTCTGTAGTGGTCCAACACATCACTTAGTAGCATGCCATAATCAATATCAAAATCTTTTAGTGACCCATTTATTAGCATACTAACTACATCAGATGCTGAAAAGAGATAATTCTATTTAGAATTTTAAGACTAAAAAATTAGTAAAACTGACATAAATATTAATTATTTCAATACAAAACAGATAGCAATCAAGTTCAGGCCAGGAATCCAATTTTTAAGTAACTGGTCATTTTATAAAGCAACATGCATTTATGTTATTTCAACACAAATTCTAACAACATGAGCATTGTGCTTTCAATTATATTTACTATATATTACTATGAATAAATTCATTTTTCAGGTGATTTTCTTCAAAATTTCTTATTCCATGTTGCTGAATATGGAACCAATATATATACAGATTATGCTTAATTTTATGAACTCAAACTTAATCTTTCAAAGGCTGAATTTTAAGATTTATTATCTCCTGATTACAGTTAAGAAGTACATCTCTTTTCAAGTATATTATTTAAAGTGCATAATTTTTTTCTAAGTACTTTATATCTTAAAAATAACTAGTAGAAATGTGCTAATGATCAATGGATTTACAACAGTAACACAGAGCAACAAGAGAGGTTCAACAAAATAATTGCTAAAAAGCTATGCTCTATAGAACTTACAGTAGTGTAAATTGAACATTTTAATGCAAAATGCATTATTTTGCTAGTCAGGCATTTATATACTTTTTAGTTGTAGTAATTATAAATTAATTTTGTTGAGTAGGAAAAAAAAATCAACGAAATATACTTGAATATGAACACACACATGACATGTTTAAAACAGGAAAAAGATGAGAAATAAAGAAAGTTATTGAGTAGTAAAATAACAGTGATTAATTGAACAATAAAATGAATGAATTTATGTATAAAGTGTTTGAAATAATAAAAATATTGTAGAGTCATAGCATAAATGAAAATCAATTCATCTCTAAAATGTTTAAATTTAACTCTGAAAAAAGCTAAAATCCACCCATCCATAAAAATATATTTCATTGTATGATGAATTGGAAAAGGCAATTTTCTAATATCAGATAATCAGTTAAAAAATTTATACAAAATTAGTCTATTGATCTATATTCAATAATTTATAGGTGATAAAATAATATGAAGAAAATGGAAAAATAACTATCCATATATTTTCTAACATATAAAAAGAAGCATCTTCATTTAAAAATAATTCAGAAGCCATTTTTAGATATAAGAATTCAGCCAAAAATTTTTCATATAGCCAAGACAACAAAAAATTTTAAATTCATTTTACTTTTCCCAAGCTATTCAGAAGTAACATTAAATAATTTAAAGAAATGGTTAGCTAAAATTGGATTAAAACATTTTTTGAAAAAAGTAATTTAGAACTGCAGACTAAGCATTATTTTTACATACCTTCGAAATTTCATTATTTTTATATTCTAGCATTTTATTTTATTTAAACAAACAAAACTTTTCAGCCAAATACTTTTTTATTAAATAAAAAACTGAAGGTAATTTAGCTCCACATTTATAAATCAAAATTATTTATCAATCAACATATTAGAACCATTTGTTTAAAATTTTTTGTTGACATGTTCTACCATTTAAACTGCCAATAATTGTCAATTAGATTTAGTATAAACAGGAATAACTACAAAAGGAATTCATGAAGTAATTTTAGGGAGTGGTAAAAAAAACTATGTTTAGTAGGAAGAAATTAAAGAATAGTTAAAATAAAAGGAACGAGAGAAAGAGAAAAATAAAAGAACATAATAATGTTAGAATACTGAAAATAATAATAATCTTTGTAGAGAAATGCTTGTTATGGGAAATTATAAGTGCATTACTAGTGGATTATTTATATTCTTAAAACGTTGAAATCCATGGAAATATGTCATGTCTGAGTACAATGAACTGCTAAGCTGTAATAAGTGAAAATTCAATAAATATGTGATAATAGTTCAATCGGACACAATATTTTTACCTTGTTGTCCTGACAACCACAGCTCATATATTTCCGGATCTAGCAATGTGTTGTTTCCAACAAAAATATCAATATCAACTTCCATGTCATAAAAATAATAAGTTGTTCAAATAGAAATTAAAGCTTTATATTTCAAGAAGGTAGAAATTTATTTCCGATAAAATTGTATTCACCAAGCTGCATAGAAGATATTAAATCATTTTAAAAATCAAATTGGAAAATTCACAACCACATAAAAGGAAAACTCAAGAATTTATATGATGCATGTCCATTCCTCTTTTTCCCAGCAGTAAGAGAAATAAAGATGCAAAAAAACATTCAGAAAAAGTAAGTACTACTATTAGCAATAACAGCTCAGTAATTGTAATTGGTGACAACTCTATTTATTTACATCTGCATTTATTTGACAGTTACGGAATCAGTTACATTCACATTTCACAGTTAAGGAATTAGTTATATTCACATTTATTTCACAGTTACGGAATCAGTTACATTCACATTTATTTCAAGATTATATATAAAAATCATATCTGCCCTATAATTTTATATTATTGTGATCTCTATAAAAGCAATAATTTGAGAAATATGAATTG
>JAPMOQ010026698.1:486451-511841 GCA_026543055.1 Argiope trifasciata | reverse complement strand
CAGGTTCGATCCTTGGCGGAGTTCAACCTACGTATTGGCACAATTCCGCCAACATAAACGCCAAAACAGCTATTTGCATCCTCTATCTTTCAGTTCCAACTCATCAACTCTAACTTAATCAATCTTTCAGTTTCCATAATTACACTGCACAAGAGAAAACTGCATTACTAAAACAGAAAAAAGCAATTAAAATGCTTGGCAGGGAGTGAAAAAAATAAACTGTAACAATGCGCAATCGGGAAGTATTTCTTTCATTAATGATGAAGGGAATTTTTGCTAGTATTTTCCCCAACTTTCCTACTTTTTCCCCCATACAGGTGAAGATTTTTAAGTGCCCATTTCGATGGGGGAAAACATAACCGAATCATTACCGTACTCATTTGAATGAATGCTGACGCGTAAATGTTTAATTGCTGTTCAAAATGTAAAACGTATCTCGCCCTAAAGGATAATAACTACGGAAAGAAATGAAAACGAAGATAAATCGTTTAAATGTATTTTGGAATCCAAAGTTCTCCTTTCAAGTGCCACAATTCGGAATGGGATCGGTAATAGTTGTCTTTATCTCTTTTGTACCGACTATTCGATCATTTTTCGCTCTCTTTCAGCTTGCACGAAAAAAAAGAGATATTTTTTGCCTCCGAATCGAAAACGATGATTCATTCTTGAAATACTTTATAGCAGTAATTTTAGTTGCGCTAGAAGAGTTTATATTCCTTGTTCTCTGCAATGCAAAATACTTTACAACTGTTTATCTCAAAAAGCGTCAAAAAAATTTTAAATCATGTGATTAAACGATCCTGTTTCCGTCAGGATTTTTTGAATAATTTTGGCAACAAATAATTTAAGCTAGTCATAAACAGCTTTTGATCTCATATTTTTTTACCTGCTTTCACCAGTGTTACATTAATATTACGTAAGGTTTTATCAAAGCAGATGGGTTATTAATAATTTGAACAATGTCAATATAGCTTACATTTTCAAGTAAGTATTTTTTTCGGAAGAAATGAAGGATTTAATTTTTTTAATATTCAAAAAACTTCTTTCGCCTTTAATAATAGATTTCATAATAGTATCTTCTCTTTCCCCCGATGGGGAAATATCACATCATTCATTCTTAAGTGGGAAACATTGAAGGAGTTAAATTCTATTGTAAGATGAATCCATTAGGAAACTGTTTTATGATATCAGAAATTAGAAAAGAGCAGTTGCGTCGACCAAAGTATTTTTTTCTTAAAAGTTAATGTTTAAAAATTCAGTGGTAAATAGTTTCTGTATATATATACGAAGCCAGGACTGGTTGTGTGGTATAAAAAACTATTAACAGTATGTTATCAGGAAAAACTACGAAAACGTTTATTTCCACGAAGACAGGACAGCACAAAGACAACACATATATACAACCGAGACGAATACACTGGATAGCAAACACAGGCACATTGGATAAGGATACATAATTAGGTCGTTGTAGCAATGTACTAAAATGATCAAGCCAAATTCACCCAAAGAAGTCTTTCAGAAAATACATTGAAATACACATACAGTAGTATAAATGCCTCAAAAGTTGTTTAGAAGTTTCAGCTGTTAGATATTCTCGTTGAACAGCGATACAATTATTGACGCTTAGGAAGTATCAAGGAATCAGTTAAATAAATATGTTTCTTTCGTTTTATTATTTCCAATTCTGTTTTTTTTAATAAATTTCACGTTGTTTATATTATGTAATAGATTTTTTTTATCTGAAGATTTGCTGGTATATTCCATTTAGAATCGTACTGGAAACTTCACTTGTGACTTATTATATCATAAACTGATCCTGTTTTCTTCCAGTTGAAAGATGATATTAAATAAATCCCAGACTTGGATGGAAAAAATAATATACACATTCTTTGGGAAATGTTTCGCTCAATAATTCATGAATCCTGAAGTGCAGCCCACTTTGACTTAAAGGATCCGGAAAATGAAACGAAAAATGCTCAGAAATTTCTATATCTCAAGCATGGCAGATCTGAGTTTTTTTTTTTTTTTTTTGATGTCTCGTATGCTAAGTCTGGGTTTACTATGTTTTTATGCATTTGAAGAAGCATTAGAACACTTAATCCTCTTTGCGAGATCAAGTGTTTATCCCTCCGAAGGGATTTAGGAGTCTGAGTGGTGCTATTTGACAGCAAAACTAATTATTTCCCTTCTGAATGTATTTTCTTATTCGAAGCTATTCAAAACGCTCCTGTTACTCTGAGTATATTCTGCCGCATTACGAAAGTAAGTTGAGACGGGAAGAAAGCACAATGAATTGCACAAAACATGGATATAGTTGTTTTTGTTTCAACGTCGATGAATGTCTTCAAACTATAGTAGTTGTTGAAAATTATGGAGTGTATACAAAATTATTTTTGCTTTTTTTATTTTTTTATTATTATATAGCTTATTATTTATTTATAATTTTTGCTTCATCTTTTAAAGCAAACATAATTTATCGGGCGGCTTTCATTCATGGATTTTCATTCCCAGATCGTCATTTAGACCTAGATCAGAGACCGATCGCCTCTGAACCAGTAGCCCTTGGTATTACTCTTTACATGGATTACTTTGTGACCACGCAAATTAATACCTGCGTCAGTCACCACCACAAACGGGGAATGTACTGTTGACGTATTCGATCTCTTAATTCAACGCCTTACCAACCGGACTGTTCCAGCATTTTAAAAGACGTAAAATAGAGTTGTAATTTTAAACGATAATCTTCATTCTACAGTTGTAGACCTGTATCACATTTTGACCTAAATAGGTTCAAAGGGAAAGGCACTGGTTTGCATTACATGCTTTTACTGACAGCTGAATGTCGGGGTAACCTCTTTGGTTTAGCATTCTTTGGATTGTGGATTAAAACTTGGCCTGCCGAAGACCTTCGAGTGTGGCGTTTGCTGGCGCACATGTAAACCTGGTTACGAAGTTCTCCATGTCAAGAGTGTTTGGTATACTGTTTCTGATGTGATCTTTCTCTAATCCAGGTCTAAATTGCGATCTGTGGATGAATGAACGAATAAAAACCCACCCGTGAAAAGGGCGGGTGACTTAAGAAATATTGACAAGAATCCCTATAATTATGCGACGTTATAGACTAACACGGGTAACATGGTCTTAAAGTTAATCAACGATGTTAGTCGATAACTATGCGACGTTATCGATTTACATGGTGGATTGAAGTTAAGAATATTCTCAAAAAAAATAATGATGCTGAAAGTGAATAAAAAAACCAATAAAAATATCGGATCACATTTTTCTTAACGTATTTTTCCATTACCATATTCCAAATAATTAACTGACATCGAAAACATCTAGATGTCCACCTGGTTTGCGTCATATCCTGTGGCATTTTCCGCCTAGTTTGTAGAAACCTCTTTTCCATTACAACTGTTTCTACAAATTAATTAAAGGTCCCTGTTAAGAGAAAGGAAAATTACTAATTAAAGGCGGCGTCACCTCCATATCCTCCCATTTTCGCTGAGAAACGACATTGTTTGCGTTTTTATTAGAATTTCTTTGATTTGAAAAAGTTATTCCTTCCTCGCTCCATGAGTTGAAAGCGATAATGCTCGCAAAGCAGACGTCTGAGCACACATTTTGGATTACGGTATTGCTAGCAAATTCAGATAAATATTTACTTCGTATCTTTTGCATATCGAGACGTATTTTTGTTGAGAGACAAAAAGATTTTTAATGAGATTTTGAAGCATATAACATGAAATAATGTTTAATATCAGTTGCAAAGAAAAGAATTCGGCCGATGGAATTCTTTGGTTGTTGCAAAAATATTTAATAAATTAATATTAATGGTTTCATTAATATTAATTTAAGAAAACAAATTTCCAAACAATTATGATTTAAATCATTTGGCATAAATTATAAGTAAATTGATTTCAAATAAAATTAAAAGTATTTAAAGAGATAACTGAACATAAGACATTGATAAGCAGACGTCTGTGCACATATTTTGAATTCCGGAATCACTAGCGATTTCAGATAAATATTTTCTTTCAAACTTTTGCACATATACATATGTTTTTGTTGAGAGACACGCTTTCAAACATATAAAATGAAACGCTGTTTAGTATACTTTCCCGAAGGACATTAATATCAGAGAAAAGCAGGTAACTAATGGATTATTTAATTTAATATATGCTTTGGTTGTGGTAAAGAGATTTTAAGAAATTAATTTTTATAGTTTCATTAATATTAACTTTTAAAACAAACAACCAAATTTTGAAATAATTAGGTTTTTAATTCATTTTGTGCACTGTACATAAATTATAATTTGAGTTTAAATAAAATTAAAATTATGTAAAGAGGAATAAATCACTTAATTAAAATATATTTTAGTTCAACACAATATACATTAATGTAATATGAATGGTAATTTATATTTTTACATATATTTGCATAAATAAACTGAATAGACTCGAATTAAAATTCTTTATATTTTCTATTTTTAAGATCCATTTATCGGAAGATGAAAGAGATTCTATCTGCCTCCCCTTCCAGCCGAAAGACAAACTTCATGGCCGTTTTATGGCCGCCGTTTCCTTTTAAGAGTATGATTTATTTTTACGGCATGCCAACGCGTGCAGTTTCTGTCTCTTACGCGCGCATTCGCCAAAGCAATTTCGATATCCATTCTGACAAACTGCAGTTTTCTATACGCCTCGATTGTCTCTTAAATTGGTACTTAGCACTTTCATCGGGAGAGATTTAATTATTCATTATTTTCGGTTGCTGTCGAAGTATAAACTTGTTATTAGATCTGTTTGTGGTACCTTTAAGATAAAACAAGAGATCTAAATCTGTGTAAGAGAATATGACTAAGCGCATACTCATTACGAAAACAGAAATTCACTTCTACGACAATCCTCATCAAAACTGATCTGAATGACAGTTTGACATCGATGACTTTTTCATCTGCAAGAAATCATTTCTGGCCTCGGTAGCCTGGCTGGTAGAGCCTCAGTCTCTTAACCGAATGATAGCGAGTACTTTCCTCGTCTCGGCCAAAGACCGCCGTGTTGGCTTATGGCAGTTGGGGCACGTTAAATAGGTCGGGGTTGCTAAGTCCCCCAAGCTCCCATAGCAAATTATACCTCTGAATCAGGGATT
This sequence comes from Argiope trifasciata, assembly GCA_026543055.1. Taxonomy (NCBI): domain Eukaryota; kingdom Metazoa; phylum Arthropoda; class Arachnida; order Araneae; family Araneidae; genus Argiope; species Argiope trifasciata. Next base: position 506,690 of record JAPMOQ010026698.1, on the reverse strand, counting down.
AGTCAGGTCTCTGATTTAGCTCTAAATTCTGACTTACAGGCATATCGTGACCTTCAATACACGTGCACTTTTTCAACCAGTTTCAGTCGATGCTTCTTAGAATAATTCAGTTATTTCTTTGAGCGCTCCTCAGAAATCGCACCTACCTTTTTGTATCTCACTTATAAACAAGACTCAGTAGATGGTGCTGAAACTTATTAAAATTGTTTGCATTTCTAAATGCAAAATTGTAATGTCAAACATTGAGAAGTAAGACACACACACGAATGTATATATACAGAATTTTTCGCTTTCTTAGCCATACCACAACTTGTCAGAATATCCAGTTTCAACATTTTATTTGTTACAAAAACAAATCATAGCTCTGTATTGAAGAGTAGAGAAAGAATCCCACATGTAATATCGCTAATAATTTAAAATACCAAATGTTGTATTAAAAGCACTCCATGTCCCAGCTACAGAAAAGTAAATTTCAATCAATTTTGGGAAACGAGTTAAAAAAAGCAGCTTTAGTGTCTGAATCCCATAATGCAATGTCTGCGATTCAACTGAGGAAATTCCACAGACTGGCTTTAAGGCTGTAAGTTCTACAAGGTAGCAAAGATTATTAACTCTTCAGGTGGGTTCACACGAAGCCAACTATTGAGTGCAATCATTGCCCCTCTAGTGTTGTCCATGTATTGTCCTCGTATGAACAGTCGAGACAATGTTTAGGACAATGTCCAATGGTTCTCCCTACGGTCACAACTATTTGCTATTGCCCTGTTGTGGTCACATGATTTTCCGGAAGTAAGAGTGATCTTCTATTGCGCGCAATAGTTAGCCATGTGTGAGCCCACCTTTAAAATGTAATATCTCTGGGTTCAAATTGCAAAGTAGTGTCATTCAAAACAATTTTTCAAGATTTATGATCAGAATTTACTTTTTTTATTCCGTTACTGAAAATCGTAAAATATTCTTGTCGCATATACAAAATATACACTTCGCATGCAACCATTTGAATGTTATGTAGTTTCAGTGAGCGACCGATATTAAAAAAAAATTCTACATTAATAAATTAAAATGGTATTTAAAATTTTCAGAAATAATGATGCATTTTTAATTAATAATTATTATAGTGTAAAATAGTCTAAATATAATTATATGAAAATTCTCTACAAAACAATACATTTAAATGAAAAAAGTTGACACTTTTTCTCATTACCCATTTTCTATGCATTATTGCGATATGGAATAATCAAAAGACAGGAAAGTTACTCCCCAGGAAATGTTGTTCTATTTTTAGGATAATTTTCAAAAGAAGTAGGAAGATTATTTTTAATAATTAGTTATAATAAATATTTTGCATTATTATCAATATAACATGGCAAGAGAAAATTAAATTGATTAATATCCTTAAAAATAAATAAAATCTTAAGTTGTTCAGCTCATTTTATGCGATTCGAAATTTTATAAGAAATTGCTTTTGTGAAATACTAAAAATTATTTCAGTTGCAATTAATCAGTCTAACGTACAGAATTTTTTTTCTCAATTTGGCTTTCTAAATAAAGAAAGAAAGTTGATTTACCCAAAAATAAATTTTAAATTAAACCACTAAAAAGTTTAATTACCAAGAAACCTTAAGGATTGATTGCTTAAAAGTAGTTTTCATTGTATATTCAAAGGAAGATAGATTTTTAATTACAAAGGAATAATTATCTCTGAAAATGAATTGTAGGTAGAACCTTATTTTAAGTTTATTTCTAATAGCAATAAGTTCGGGAGAAAAATCTAATGAGAATCGCTGATCTAAAAATCCGAAAGAGTATTCCTTATTTCTTTCTCTGATTAAGAGAACCGTATTGTAAGTTTGTTGTAAGTACCAGAACTTCAGTTGTTTTACCTTATAAAAACATTTATTCAGTAATTGATTTGTTTCGAGAGAAGAAAACATCATTATAAAGGCTATTTCGAGAGGATAAAAGTCATAGCGATTACTTTATCGTCGTTGTGTAGGATTTAAAGTTTAATTTATCAGCAAATTGTAAATTTATTCATTTACATACCATATGTCCCTACATGAGTATGTTTTGTTAATTCTTCAAATATGCATGTACTTAATTATATTTTAAAATAATTATATTTTAAAACTGAAGTAGTATCCTAATTTTTAGCACAATTTAGCCCATATTATCTTCATTCTAGAGTATACTTTTATTTCTTGATCCTATTCCACTTTATTTAACAGAAGCTCTCTAAAATTGCTTAATCAACTATAAGTGTTTTTATCGAACATTCCGAATGAAGCGGCAAAATACCGTTGACTTGACAGAATTCCTTTCAAAAGATTCCTCTATTTCTCTTTTCTGGTTGCACGAAGTGTAGTTTAGTGACATTAACGACCCGTTGTAAAGCAACACTATGGCTATTTTGGGATGGACAGCGTCATTTTGAACCGTGGTCATATGACAAGAACGCCACCCGATCTGGCACCCCTCTTCAACGCCACAGCAGCTCGAGGATGATTGGCCTGATGAATTTAATAACAAGCCTCCCTTGAAAAACCTGAAATACTATGACTCACAAGCCGAGTCCTTACGAAAAGGCCACTGCGGTCTATTATTCTTATAAGAAAAAGAAATTTCTTATTCTTATTTGGAATACATGAATGCAGGAAAAACTAGAATTCCAGATATTGTTCCACAAAAATTCAAACGGAATGCCATCGCTTTCAATTTCTTTCATTTTTTTTTCTGTTTCACACATTTACGATAGTTTGCTTTGATATGCAGATTTAATAATTCTTTAATTATTCTAAATACTCTGAAAATTGGGTGAAATCTGCTTAGTTCTGCAGTTTTAAAGTTCAAGGATCCTTTGCTTAATTTTATTTCGAATGGAACACCTCTATACGAAGATATTTAGCAAGTTTGAAACTGACAAAGTTGAATCTAATGCTTATTGCTGTGAAATTCCTACATCATCATGATCAGAAAAAATATCCAAGAATGAGTACACGGAGAGAAAGAGGTGAGATTTTGAACTAAGAATGGTATATAGTTTACGCAGTTTAATAAAAAGTAACTTATTTTTATATAATAATCAATGAAACCGTTCAATTATTAGATAAATGACTTGACTACTGAAATGCAACAATGTGTTGATACTTAAGAGTAAACTGCACAATTCATAACTAATTAATTAGTAGTTTTAAATAAATTGTGTCTAATGGATCTCAAGGTCTTTATCAAGAAAAAATATGCTAATGGCTAATTTTTAGCTTTCCAATAAAATTAAAATTAATACGTATTAAAGTCACTTCAATATTGTGCTCATAGAAATTTCAAAGAACTAGATAAAAATTGACGCAGACCAAATTTTAATATATCAGAAACCTGATCATTTTCTAACTTCTTATTTCTAAACTTCTATTTCTTTTAAGTTATAGAAGTTATAGAATAGAAGTTATTCTAAACTTCTATTTCTTTTAAGTTATCAATTAAACTAGCTAATAAATTCAATGATTTACATTTGAAACGATTATTTTAGATAAAGGAAAAAAAAACCCCAAACATTACCGTATTTGTTACCACTGTCAGTTTGAATAAATATTGTATATTTTTTCAGACCATTTGGTTGTATAGGTACCATCTTAATTTCAAATCCAGAATTTGTCTAGAAAATTTGATTTCTAGACAATATTAAATCTCTGTATAAAGCAATTACTCGAAAGCAGACAAGAAATTGGCAATCAAATAAAAATTTGAATTCAAACATAGCATTTATTCACGAGCTTAGCATGAATAATAAATTTACAAGATTGTCACAACAAAGTAGAATAAAAATGCATTTGACTTAAGTATTCAATACAAATATAAAATTAATTTACATCAGAAATAGCGGAATCAAAAGTTTTACATGAATTCAAACAAATACAAAAATAAAGTATAGGATTGATGTACTTGTGTGGAAAAATTTAATACAAGCATTAATCTTATGATATAACTAAGGAAATGCAATTATAAAAATTACTGAATAGTAGGATTTCAGAAGAAAATTCGTTATAAGTTTCTTCAATTCTAAATGCAAATAAGAATTTAAAACCATTTAATATTTAAGTATAACGTTTAAAGAAAAAATTCCATTTGATATGCCTCAAAGAACTAATAATTCATGATCTATCCCTCCCGTATTAATGAAGACAAGATATTTACATTAAATTACTTAACATTCATCGCATCCATTCACTTTTTCTCATTAAATATTTTATCACATTCGGTTAGATTAAGAATTTAAATTCATGTTAATCTTTTGAAAGCTTCGTATTTTCTCTAAAGGCATACTGATCACCGTGGTGATCAGACACGGCGATCAAATGCTTTTAAAGAATTCAAGGACAGTTTGATTGGCTGGCCGGCCGAGCCAATTAAATTATCCCTCATCCGCGGATGCGCACATTTGGGTAAAATTAAAATCCTAAACAATAGTATTTAAGCTTCAAGATTCACGATTCTAAAATTTACTGTTAATCTTAATTTAGGTTTAATTATTTTAAAATTTGCTATTATTATAACTTTCACTTAAGTTTTCAAAAGAATAAAAAACTTATAAAAGTTAAATGCAAATGGATGCAATGAAATGTTTAAAATACCTACACAGCCCATAGTAAAATATCTGAAAATGCTATAATCCGATTTAAATTAATAAGCATTGGCACCCTATATTTAAATTCAGCTTATGAGCAATTAACGAAAATAATTTTAAGACATTTTCAAAAGTGAATGAAAAGAAATGAAAAATCTATTTTAAAGTAGAATTTTAGAATTACAATCCCAGCAGTCAAATATTACCAATTTTGAAACATAATCATTAAACAGTTTTTCAAAGCACGATAATTAAGGTTTCTGAATAATTGTTGAAAACATTTTCTAAATTATTTTAAAACAAACATGGCAGCATATTATGGTTTTGGCTTATCTTTCACACAACATTCAATTTCTGCTGGCCAACTTGTTGGTCTCTAATAAGAGTATGGTTGCTGATAAAATTCACTTTCAAATTTTATTATCTTCGAACAAAACGATGCAATATTTTAGCGTTCATGGAAATTGGGATATTGCTAACAAAAGTCAAATATGCAATACAATTGTTATCCATATAAAATATGCTATGTTGACTTAGATTCTTTTTGAAATCCTTGTTTCAAAAGCAGTAGAAAACAAGCATTATGAATAAAGGATACGACCAAGTTTTAAATATTCATTTTTGAAGTTGTAGAATTGGTACCTGAATGGAAAATTTCGAAATAGCCTTCAGATAAATTCTTCGTACGCTACTTGTTATGAATGACGGATAATCCATGCATTTCAAGCTTCACCAAGTTTGATTCAAAAGATTTTCGACTTTTGTCGAAAGAATTATCCAAAGATTCACAAATATTCAGTATCTAGTTCTTAAAAAAGGACAATAAAAGTGTCCATTTATAGAAGATCCTTAATGTTAACTACATACGTAATGATATCTCCACTACGCAGATTAATAATTTTTTGGGATTACATATACGTTTTGGGCTTGATATAATATTTATAACCTGAAATGGGTATGCTGCATCACTGACATAAGTTGAAAGTTTTCCAATTCTCTCATGAGCTTTACGGAGGCCCCCAATGATGTCATGATCACTCCGCATTTAGCACCTAAAAAGAATAAATATTTAGCATTAGACATGAAACCGTCTGTCAAAATTTGCATGAAAACAAATACAAAATAAACATTTGCTCTATTATTGCACTTCAATAACTCAAATACCTCAAGAGAATTTGCTTTTCATTAATTAGACAGAAGTAAATTTTAAAAGTTTCGCAATTCAAACTCGTGAAATTCTTATACAGTTTAAAAAATAAAACTGTTCGTAGTATTTGAAATATGAATTATAAAGGGAAGGAAGAATATGAATTATAAAGGAAGGGAACTAATTTATCAATTCTCTGCCAAGCACAATTGTCGAATACAAGAAATGACGTAACACAGAAATTGTTCGTTACCTGTTGTCAAATGGTATTATTCAAATGTTAAAAAAAATTACTACATGAATGTTTCAGAATGCTTGAGTGAGTCATTTTTCAGGTTCACTGAAATCAAAGCGTTGCAAAACATCGAAATTTTTTTATAAAAAGACTCGTCAACACTATTTTACGAAAGAAAAGATGCAACAGAAACTAAGCAGTAGACTTGAAACAAAGTTTAGTAGAGAATGAAAATATGCCTAACCATTCACTGATGAGTTAACACTTCTGAAATTAATGAAAATGATATCCGAATGAAATCTGATAGATACTTCTAAAAACATCAATTTCATGTGTAATTATATTTGGAAATGTGATGCAAATTTTGCAAATATTCTTAAAGTTTTGTTGCGTAAATTTAAATTTTGTCATATTCAATTGTGTTCTTTTTACGAGTTAAAATTTATATTAAAAAAAAACTACTTTGTAGACTTGAAGAATTTGAATACTATAACAAATAAATGCTAATTCTTAAATATGATTTTCATTTCCTCTTTAATTTCGTATATGGCACAATCCCATATAAGGTTTTTAATATGCTTAAGAAAACAATTTGTTTCTATTTAATATGATTTTTTGTCTTATCAAACTGAACGTTGGAATGTAAAAACTAAAGCATAAACATTACACAATATTTAACAGCAGAAAGTCCATCTAAACGACCAAACTAGGGGCCAAAAGCTGTTAGATTTTATTATCGAGAGAAGATTTGTTCTCCAACCGCTAAAAATTTCATCCTGAATTATCCCTATACAACTAAAGACAAAACATAGCATTTGTTCGAGAAACATTTAAATTTCTTTTTATAGTGTTGCATATCAAAAGAACGAGTTGAGTAGGGGAAAAAGAGAACGAGTTTTAGGACCACATCAAGAAGCCTATTTATTCATTAAAATGGTTTACTAAGAATAAAAAAAAATAATGTGTATAATTGTATTTTTGTTCCATTCCAGAAGTAAGGTTCAGGTAGAATATTCAGAGAAGAAACAATTTCCTAAAAACAATTTTCTTTGTTCTGTCATAGAAGCAAACCCGAATCTATTTAAAACAATGCAACATTTCCCTAGCAACCTGCTGCCCAACACAATTAGATTCTATTTTCAGGTGGGAAATTACTTCTAGACCCACATAAAAATTAATTTTGCAATTCTTAGCCGGTAGTTTGTGTTGAGAAGAATTTGAAATTGCTGTATCTATGTCAATAAATATTTCTAAGCAATTATATTTCTTCTCTTCCTAGGCTATAGAAATTCCTATCCTAGACTAATCAATTTAAATGATTTTCAAACACTTTGTTCTATCAGTTTATTCGTATTTTTTAAATTCGTAAACTTACTTTTACTCTGAATTCATATTTTTAAGTGTTCTGACGGAAATAATTCTTGGTATCCAACATAATTGATGTTGATTCAGGACGTGACTTGTTTAACTGTAAACAATATTGTTACTAGTGTCGATCGGCTTTCATCTATCTAGAAAAATAGGATCATAACTGGAGCATTTGTCATCCAGCGTTGGAATATAGTGAAATAGAATAAATGCATTTTTATAAATTCCACTTACTACTGGATAATAAAATGATTACATGCTTTCTTCATTCCAAAACGATTACTTTAATTTTCTGTTACTTAGCTGTATCTTTTCGCTAGAACTGGGGGAAATTTTCTTAGCCATTCAAGAGCAGTTAACAGTTTTCACCAGGAGCTGCAAATGTAGTCACTCAGCAGATTGGAAATGGCCTTGTCTTTGAAGAGTGGAAAATGGTTGTCACCACAGTCAGATGCTCCAGTAACAACTGATGGCGAATGTGTTTCGTTGATTTATTCCTAAAAGTCGCACTTCACTTGAATAAGAAAAAAAAATAATGAATCCGAAAGGAGAGTTCTTATATTTAAAAAGTGTCATTAGTATAAGATTCGTAAAATTCCTACGTTTTTAACATCAAGACAAAATTTTAAAACATACCAATTCTTGTTCATTTGTAGATTAAGGCCCAAGAAACAATCTCCGTGTCCCTCTTCTCTCCAATTAGGCTGAAGCAAGTAAAATCTGCATAATTATGGCAACTCATCGTTTAGAAGTCGCTTATGTGAAATATTCATAGATTATGAATATTTCTTCCGTATTTAATTAGAACGCCAGCTGTTCAAATTTCAATGCCTTCTAGAAGCTTTTAAATGGTTTAGAATTTTTTTAACGAACAATTTCTAAGAAAAATTTTTTTAAGTATCTGTTGAAATTTTTAAATTGTTGCACTAAGTGAAGCACCCCAACAGTTATTTAAAATATTTCCTTAAGCATATTTGGCAAAAATATGCTTATTTATGCAAAATATGCTCAATTATTAGCTTAAAAAGCTCAATTAAAAAGGTAATTTCTTAAATAAAATGCGATGTTTGTTTTCGGAACTGGCGATTGATTCATCTCCTTCGAAAATTTAAAAAGAGACGCGATTAGCCCTTATTTTTAGTAATCGAAAAGAACATGTCCTTTAAAACCAAGACGGTATTAAAAAGATATTTCAATTCCTTAATTTTTAAATTAAGCTACAATATTTAAAATCGAAACACGTGGAAATGCATTGAACTATTTAAGAACTTGTGGTGTTGCAAGACTAGTGTCATTTCTTGACATTTTTCCCCATCTAGAATAAAACCTAATTTCCCGCAATTGAAATTTTAAAGAATATTCTTATCCATTTTCTGGCCAATTTCTTCATTTTCTTTGTGAATTATGATATGGAACATATTGAATCATTTCCAGATTCCCGAAGTGTCGCAGTTTAAGTAGACTCGTATTTTATTTAACAGAAACTGTAAATAATAAACCTAAAAATTCTAATCAGAAAGGTTGGTTGATATGCGAAATTGTGTAAAACAGTAGGTTTTGCCAATCGGATGCCAATTCCTTACGTCAAATAGATGCACAATTAATATACTAAAAAGTAGAAAGCGAGGCTCAAAATGTTGCTCATCAGGTATTTTAATTCCAAGACTGAGAATAAAAGGGTAATGAAAAGTATGAAATGCATCAACATGCAACGTTATGGATACGAAGCCAATATTTTTCTAGATAATAAAAATTCAGTGTTCCAGTTTGAAAGATAAATGACTATTTTTAATCGCAATTATAGAAATGCAATCGGTCGCTTATTTCAGTACTTTCCGCACCAGGTGAAACTGAATGTTTTCAGAGAAATTCTAATAAAATTTAAATTAAAATATTAATTTGAATTTACTATGAATCATTAGTATTTTTATCATAGTCTTATGTGAAGATAACCTACTAATATCATAAATCTTAAAAAGCAATGCCGAATTTAATATATGAATGCGAGTTGTTTTTGTCCGTCATGAGTGGATTTATGTGTTTTTATACAATAAATTTCAGAAATACTTACAATTATTAGCTACAATCTTTAATTTAAACGGATAGATCTAATTATGAGAGATTCCCTGAAATAGTATCAAAAAATTCAAAAGACAATTGATTTATCTATAAATTTACTGTTAAACATTTCTAGTTTCATTTCTGAAGGAGTGAGAATAGACCCTAATTCAAGCACATAAATTTAAAATATGGATTACAGAATTATAGCGATTCAAATACAAAATGGTTTTCAAGAGCGCAAAGAAAACTGTTCGCATATGTTGATCCTAACTCAATTCTAAATTAACAAAGTAATTTACTCCTCCCATTATTTTCTTGTATCACAGGAATAAAGTCCACGGTTTCATTTTATCAAAATGCTGATCGAAAGAAATGTGAACTGGTCCCCAGTGATTAAAAGTACCACATTTTCGAACCCCCAAAACACGGCCAAGTTTCTACCATGCAGAATTTCACACAATCAAACCGTTATCTTCACAGCAGCACACTGCCCATGCTTCCCTCTCAAATCATCGACACACACACGCATTACCCACACCACCGACGCCATTCCCAAATCCACACACACACACGCATTACCCACAATACCGACGCCATTCCCAAATCCACACACACACACGCATTACCCACACCACCGACGCCATTCCCAAATCCACACACACACGCATTACCCACACCACCGACGCCATTGCTCACATTCCACACAAAGCACATGTCGAATTCATGATACTCGAATTCCGCCTCAGATTCTAGGTCCTGTACCTAGATAGGTTTTATACTTGTCACCAAGACCACTGCCATTTCACAATCCTCATATTACTCATTCCGCCAATACCAGAAACTCCCAATACTCAAATCTGCTTTTAATATACGATATCAGATCATTTGTAATGGTCATCACCGAGCAATTCTGATTCACATAATACTCGTAACCTGTGAATAAAATTTAGGTCAGCGACCCGAATGTGCCCTCGAGGACAAATATTCTGCATCGAAATTAGATCAGGAATAAGACGTTAAGCTGAGATGGTAGGTTTCACGAACGATACATTGAATTAAAGCACGAAAAAAGCAAATAAAACGGAATTTGTTCAAAATCATTAAATTTTTAGATTCCATACGAATAATTCCTAGATCAGTTTATGAATCAAGCTTTATTGAAATGGAATTCAGTCTCTTCTCAAAATTAAGTAATTCCAAATTAAAAACTGATTTCTGACAATTATAATCATGCATTTAAACTCTGGATAATTCGATTAATTACCGTCGAAATACGCTATGAAAAAAATGAATTATATTTAAAGTGGTTTGTATAAAATAATGCAGCTCTAAATCAATTTTTAAATTCAAAAATAGATGCATGAATGGTTTAAGGTTTGCTGTATTACGGTTAATTTTTTTCCTTGGCCTTTTTTTTTTAATTTACAGCCCCAAATGTAGGTTCCATAAACGGGATTTTGTACTGCTTATGCAAAATGTATATGTCTAAATGTATTTTCTAACTTTGAATTTAATTAAATTTTGGGTTTAAGCTTTAGTTTCAAATAGGTTTCAAGTCAAAAATGATTAAATAGCAGCGAGATTGAAATGTTTCAATATATATCAGTTTACTGAACACCGTGTCCCAGATTTCGAGATTTGAAGAAATATAAAGGACTCACACTAATTAGTTTTATATAGTTTCTTTGCTTAAAAAATGCTATATTAAAACAATTTAGCTTTATTTCATTAATGCGAATCTTAAGATGCGACATGTTTAAACAGGGAACAGAGACTAATGAAAAATTTAAGCTTCTAAAAAGCAATTCAAGCTATTTTTTAAAATATTTAGATCATTCTGCAAAAAAATGGTGAAACAATGAAATATTTGAAACTATGATGTTAAAAGTGCCGCTGGGTAATTTCAATGTAAACTACGGATTGTAAATGCAAAGCATTGCTACACATTTATATCGTATCATAATTACAAAATATCCAAGATTAAAAACCTCTTAAACGATTAGTAAAACTGATCAAAACATCAATATTTTTTGTTAATCTTTTGCTCACGCTCAGAGTGACACATATTCAATTTTTCTTAATTGGTAACTAAGCTTTATCGTTCTAAATAGTTATAAATTCGACAGCTTTTAGGAATTATAATTGCTCAATTTTGTTTTTACTATCCAGAAGTTTCGTCTTTATTTCACATATTTTAATCTTGATCACTAAAATTTTCCTAAGCAATTAATTATAATTTCTTAGATACAGTCATTAGAAATTAATTACCCTATGAATAATGCAGACAATTAGCAACATTTGTGCCTGGAATTTCCAATCTCAAAAATATACCAATTGTCACCCATTAGTTTATTTTAAATTCCATTTAAAATCTTTGATCCCAACATTATACAAAGAAAACGACTTTTTAAACACAATACTTGTATTCACCTTTCAATAACGTAATCTACTGGAGAATGAATTTCCACAATTTCCTAAAATTGATTTTATTTTCTATAATCAGGATTTGCCATATCATAATTCACAAACGAAAATTTGAATAATTGCTTGGGCCGAATCAACTACGCTCGAATACGCAAATTGTAAAAATCTGAACCAAGAAGTTTCAAAAATTAGAAATAAAATAGATGGAAAATTTCGTTAAATTGGTTTTGAATGAAACGCTTTGGATAAATTTAGAATCTGTAATTGACGGATCAACCAGTAAACAAAAAAAAAGTGGAGTGGAGTCTATTTTTGAATTATGAATAAAATAATTACAATGTTCAATCTAAAGAATAAATTCGGAAAATTCAATTTAACATCTCAATAGACCGTCTCAAAAATATTTAATTTTAAAAATATTTTAATTAAATGCAAAGTTTCTCTTTCTTTGGTATTTATTTACGAAATCGAATTCCTTTATATTTCGTATTTTTTCTAAATATTTTTGACGAATCCGAAGTTCTGAGGAGGCATTAAAATTTAAACTTCTAAAATTATAAAATAGAGAATTATTCATCAAGACCGAATGTTTCACATAAGTAAACTCTAGGCGACGTGGATACCCCAATTATGCAGACATACCTGGTCAGTTCAATGCGATAGAATAGATACCAAAGAAAATCTTTCACCACTATCCCGATATGTAATGTTGTAATTCTGATATTTTCTTTGGAAGATGGAGGAGGTTCTGGACTTCTCTCGATACTTGAAAGAATGTAACTTGTAGATAAGACGTCTTCATTTTACTCAGGCCATCACAGAGAAATCGGTAACATCTGCATCTTTATATTCACTACTTCCCATTCCTAATAATCTTTGGTGAAATGACGAGCTGAAAAAAACACTCCGATTAATTTTCCACAGATTATAAATAGATATTAACTCGAATTATCATGAAATTGTTTCACCCACAAAAAAAAATTCAAAGACTTCCAGATTAGACGAATTGAAAGAAATTTATATTTCAGCTTTTAAACCCTAGTTAATTTGTGTAGGAATAGAAATCTTAGAATGCAGTCTTCAATTTTCAGTTCTTTGCACATCATGCCATTTCCAGTTATTTAACAAAGTCTGAGATGTTAAGCATGAAGTTTAGTATAATTACATTGGCTCCTTCTCCCACATTTACGAGCAAATGGGATATTAGCCCTGCACCGGTCGCGCGGATTACCATAGCAGTTTTAAGTAAGTTTGATGTTTAAAAAATAATTAAGAAGGGCCTTGTTATTTTTAAAGTTGATTAAAGGATGTTGATTAATTAGTTTGGAGTTTTATTTTGATTTGAAAATGGGCTACAATTGTAATCCGCGCGACCTTTTACGTGACTTTATAGAGCGCGACCAGTGGCACGGTTAAGGTATTCAAAAACAGCAAATCTTAGCAAGATTGTGTGGCAACAGTGATATATATTTAAATAAAATATTTCTACAAGTTATCTTTGTTTACTTTGAACCATTGACCTTTTGTTTTTGGGTTTTGTCGAAATTCGTAATAGGTAAAGAAAAGTAAAATAAATCTGGCGTTGTTATTTAAAATGGTTTCTTTCATTCGTCCATTGAGTAAAATAAACGCAAACTTGAATTTTCAAACATAAGGGACGTTACTATACAATTCTGATTCGCATTACAAAGACAAAGGCCGCATTCGTGCTTGCGTATTCAACTTTCAAAGACAACAAATGAGATAAAATAATTTGATACAGCAGTGTAATGATCTGAGTATTTTCCGATTATATTTCATTATCATTTTACGTTATTATCATGGGCATTTTAATTTTAACTTCAATTTTTAAGCATCTTAATACAGAACTTTTATATCAACTTGATTTTTTGCTTCAGAACAAATATACCATAGAATACTAGATACTTTGGGTTACTTTCGTTACAATATATATAGAAATTCTAATTATTATATAGATTCCTATAAATTTCACAGAATTTCAGAAATCTCGAAATGTTGCTTATTAACTTATAGTAACACCCCATTTTAAATCAACACTAGTTATTCAGATGGACCTCGTAATCTTGAACCACGTTCGGATAATTGGACAACACCTGAGCACGAGCAGTATTAGAATTACAACTGAATGAACACAAAAACTACTTCGAGATGAACAGATAAAATTTGGCATGTGGTCTTTACATCAAATATGTATATTTCTATCAAATTTTGAACGATTTCCGTTCATAGGAAGTTTGTCCGATTGAACATATTTCGAAAAACGCGAAAAAGTTGGTAAAATAATATTTGGCTCAGATTTTTCTAAACTGTAATTTCCAACCAAATTTTATAAAAATCTTTTATTGGATTCGTTGCTTGTCTTTTTTGCTCTTTTACTTAAATAAACGTAGCAAGTTAAGTATATGCCATTAAGTGAGGGATCGTAGCCAAAGCTCTCATACTATGAAGTCAGACTTTTGTTCAAATCGTGGACATAATACACATTTATTTTTATTTACTACTAGCTGGTACCCGACGCGTTGATGCAGCAGAATAAATAATCTTGGATATATCGTTCGGAATTTGAAATGGTTTTCAGGTTTAACTACGAATGATTGAAAAAATTATATTTTCTTGTCGGCAGTAAATGCATTAATTGAAATTGAGGTATATACTTTAAGGAGAAACAGATATAATTTATTCTATTTTTATTATTCTATTCGACAAACAAATATTCATTTTTGTATATTAACTTTCTGTACTCTTTTGGATTTTTAAAACTTGGCGTTCTTTTAGAATGGCAATGACAGAAACTATCGCATCTCGTGATTCGTTTAATATTCGTTCAGTATTATCAAGTTTAATATTAGAAAATGTGATTAAAATATTTTTTTAATTGGTTAAACATAGAAAATTCTTTTTATACCATACAATCTTTAATACAGTTGAAAAGATAATTTTTTTTTTGAAAACTAAGAGGGTGCAAAATTATTTGTACGATAATATTTTCTTAAGTTAATACATAATACGCTAACATTTTATTAAATGTTTCGTTAAAATTTCAAATCTATAGGATTGGTTTCCCTAACACCTTCTCCCATTCTCTAACAAAACTATTAACCTCGAGAAAGACATTGATTACAATAGCTCCGAAATATCAAATCGAATTTGACATCTTTACTGAGTCTGTTGGGTCTCTTTGGCGAATTACTTGGCGGTTAATCCTTTGTTAAATGATGCGGGCTCTATCCTAGTGTACGGTACGCTATTTTGGCGCCATTTCTCGGGCGATACTTATTTTCTCCTTGTCAACTTCACCCTTTCTTTTTCTTTTAGGCTTAGGTACTTGGCGTATGCTTCGCGAAGTCGTGTTTCGCCAATAGTCGCCAAAAACAAGATGGCGGACAAGGAGCGTACCGTTCACTGGGAATTAACCAATGATGCGGTAAATAGATCCGAAAATAAGTTTTATATAATTTTAATAGGCCTAAAATCATCCCGTAAATTCAAGTAATAAGCAGTCGAAGTTTTATCGGAATCGAATGAGCGGTACTGCCGAGCATAAGAGACATACATACAAACATTTATTTTTATCTATATAGATACACGGATGCATAAACTTTTCGTATATGAGGCACGAAAAAAATAGGAAATTAAACACATTTATGTCTTACACAAGATTGTAATATAGTATTGGAGTGAAGCAGCCTTATAACTCTGTACTTTGAAGTATGGTAGGACATCCAGCTCATTTTATTTTTAAAGGAAAAGTGATTACTCATTAATACAGCTGAATTAAACATTAAAATGATTTTAAAAACTTGCGCAAACGTTGAAATAACGAGTATTCTGCTATTCTCGTTTTTAATCGATGCTAATCGGCATTGTGCTTCAAAAGTTATTTCAAGAAAACAGAAGCAGACAGATAAATGGACGAATTGAAGATTGTAACAATTTTAATTTTAATTCTATAGAAATCTAGATTGAATAAAGTTTCATATACGTTTCAGGACAGTGAGAAATTTAAAGCAAAATATGAACTCAGTTTAGTTCTGCACTTTTCTATGTGCACTATCTTCCTTAAAAACAAATGTATATATTTGTAGATATACTTATAAAATTTAACATGAGTGTTTCTCAATTTTTAGTGACTCCTTTGAAAAGGGATTCTACATATTGAAACTACCACGAGTGATTAGCCTTACTTCGATAAAATAACATTCAATTCATTTAACATTAAACGACAAAATTCAGCAAAACATTAATAGAGTAACGTATTATATTTTTATTCTTTGAAGAACATTGAATTACCGTAGAACTATTTAAAAATAATTGGTTTGGATATTTTTTATTTATAAATCAATAATTAAAGGCTTTTAATATAATAGTCGTCTTGTTCATTAATAACCACTTAAAGGGAATATTTGTTTTTTAAGTCAAAGATACTGAAAAGGATAAACGTTTTGGGAAAAGATATTTACTACCAAAGAATATTTCAATGAAAACGTAATATCCTTAATAAATGAAAAATAGAATAATTTGACTCGTAAGTAAATGTAAATACAACAAACTTACCACTGTTACCACTCGCAGTATTCATAAAAGTCGCTCCTTAAAAAACCAACATGCTATTAAGTATAATAGAAAGCAAAAATGCAAAAAATACTAATAGATTGTATATTTAAATGCATGTATCCAGTTAAAGTGTAGCTAAATCCTTTTAAATTTAATGAAATTTCTTCTTAAAAAAACTCCATCGTCATTTAAAGAACAATGAAGGGGAAAGTGATTCCTCTTTTGAGTTTTTATCACTTTGTAACACTCTAGAAGTTTCTTCAAAATTGTTCTCTTTTTCCAAAAATTAATATAATTGCCAGTGGTTACTGAGCAAGCCACCTTAAAAAATAGGTTTAAAACACCTATCCCCATTTGAACCTCAAAGAAAAATTATTGTACATTTAACGAATACAATATAGATAAATGTATATCTAAAATTAATCAGCAAATATTAAGATACATAAAAAAATAACTCAACCTGTTTTCATACAAAATTAAAGTAAGATGAAACAAATGTGGCTTTTTATATTTACGGCAAACGTAGTGATTACTTTATACTTGATCAGAATCACTTTCATATAAAGGATTTCAAAATATGCTGGCATAGTAGCACAGGCATGAGTGAGCCACAGGACAATAATGTTCGGCTCCCAATCCTGACTAAGAACTTTGTATACATATTCAACAGAATTTCGTAAGGTATTGATTAAAGAGACAGTTGCATAGTTGTCATTTTAATTTGATTTCGATTTTTGTCTTATTTTTCCCACTTCTTTAATGGATACTCTTACATGAGTCCAGTTTTCAAGATCAAAGGATTGGGAAATGAATCTTCATTTTATTCAGAGAAAATTGGCACGCGATTCCTAATTTTCTATGAAAGAAAACCGATTTATTTGTATTTTTCAATGTTTCATAATAACTGCTGCTTATTTAAGGACATTTATATTTACTCCGCATGCTTTTATTGGGTTCAAATGTGGATAACTATTTTTGAAACCTTTTTTTTTTTTACAGTGGTTTGCCGGGTAGCACTTTGTACTACCCACACTTGGAAGAAGAGAACGAATAATAAGAAATTTCCAGAACTATAGAAACTGATAAAAACTCAAAAGATGAGTCGGATTCCATTTTATTGTCACTTACTTGACGGAGAAGAGTTTTTCATCAAAAGTAAAATTTAGCTTAACTCGGTGTTATATCATTTATTTCTTGACTGATTAACATTTTATTCATGATATTTCTTCAAAAGCTTAACCTCGTAGATACTGTGGATGATTGTGGTAAGTTTATTTCCTTTTGTCCAGAAGTTATTTTTCCTCTAATCTAACCATGGACGCCGCAATTATTCTTTACAGTATTTCATGCACTGGCATCTTGTATATTCTTGTACATTAAACTGAATCGACTTGTATATTAAACTGAATACACACATTGATCGCGTATTTTTTTTTCTGATGGATTGAATTCAAACTCTAACATAGGAAAATTCTAAGAAAATGATCATACACTAAATTTCATTTATACGAGTCGTTGTGCTTATATAAATGGCCAGAGCAACATGTGGTTAATTCACCGAAAGATTTTGTAAAATTTCATAATATATACTTTAGATTCTAACAATGCAAGTTAGCATTATTTTTCAAGATGCTGGGGTTGTAATTGAGCAATTGTGCCCAGTTAAAGTTTATGTGAGTGGAAATCGTTCATAATTCGATAGAAATCAACAAATCAGATGCAAAAACGACATACGAAGATTTATTACTCTCCCTACAACTAGTTGTGAGATTTCGTGTTTAAAACTGATTAATTCTGAAAATGCTACTGACTGGTAATAGTTTGAAACAAAGCGGTTGTCAGTCTCAGTCATTTTAATTTTCATGCTTGCAACACTTTATTCACTTCATATATGAGGAAATAAATATTTGTAACTACACAAGTGTTTGATTTAGCATAATCTATTCAGAAATTATTTTCTTCACATAATTTTAATATCTCTACAGCTCCCTTCGATCGGTGTGTAAAGCAAGACTTCGTAAAAATCTGCGGAAATTAGTGGGGAATTTTGAGATTTTCTAAAACCTTGATCATATAAAATCAATGTTTCCTAGTTTGAGAACATATTAGAAAAATGTCCTTTTTGCCATCATATATTGTAAGAAATCATTCGAAAATAATCGAATGCATCCAGAACGTCGGATTATATTTATGCTAAAGGAAAAACGACACGTTGTTGTAGTAAAAGCTCCGTAATTATTCAGATGCTCCAAAATTGGAGCAAAATTGCGTATGGATGTAAAATAAAATGAACTCAAATCTCAGAATACTTGGATATTATATTGGACTGATAAATTGTTTATCTAATTCTCTTTTAGGACAAGTGAAGACGGCAAGTTCGAATACCGTCCTGGACTTTAGAATGCGAATCAAAATTACCAAGTACATCTCTTAATAAACCATTTGCTCCGAAATGTAACCAAGAGGTCTCGGTTAACTATAACAAAGTAAACTTCGTGCTTCCTATCCAAGATGCTGTTCAATACCAGAAAGTTATAAGATGTGTAAAGTAAAAAAAATCGTAAAGCAGGAACCTGAAATCAACTTTAACTCCTGGATAAATGTATTGGAATTCAAAATATAGAAATGGTTCTTTCGATTCGACACGTCTGAAAAAAAAATTCTGTTAACTTTCATGGAGGTTTGAGATAATATTTATTTAAAATCAGCGGACAATTAATCGCAGTGTTTTTTTCTTTTCAGCTCGTTATTTCACAAAAGATAACGAGGAATATGAAGTAGACGTACAGATGGAGATGTTATTAACTTCCCTGATGTTATGGACTTTGTAGGATGAAGATATCGTGAGTGACACTTTATTCAAGTGACACTTTTCCAAGTCCTGACTGATATCCAACACTATTTTCTTTTTGAACTGAGGAAAACCCTTTTAACTGCTACAATCCATGACATTTTCAGGCGATCTAGAATATTTTCTTTAGCATTTTTCATTCTTTTACAATGGACTGACCAGGTATGTCTGCATAATTGTGGCATCCTTATCGCCTAGAGTTTATTTATGTGAAATGTTCGGAATGCATGGATATTACTTCCCTATTCTTTCATAATATTGGATGTTTAGATTTTAATGCCTTCTCAGAACTTCGAATTCATTAAAAATATTTTAAAAGAGCACGAAAGATGACGATGAATGGAATTTGGTCTCATAAATGAAAGAAACCCAAAGTAAGAGAAACCTTGCAATTCCCCTTTAACTAAAAAAATATTTATAAAGTTAAATACATCTCCGAGACTGCCTATTATTGAGATGTTAGTTTTCCCAAAATGATTCTTTCGATTGAAAAATATAATTGCTTTATTTATAATTCAAAAATAAAGGCCGCTATTAATTTTTGTATTAGTTTGCTGGCTGGTTCGACAATTAGATTCTAAATTCATCCACAGTGTTTTATTCAGATTCCAATTTAATTTCATCTTAAATATTTCTATTACAAAATTCTTTTTTAATTCTAATATCTGAAGTTTCTTTTTAATCTAGCTTTTGACAACTTCAGTAAATTTAAGCGTGGTTGATTCGGTACATACCAGTATTGGAACTTTTGTTTACGAATTATGATTTGGAAAATACAGAATTTATAACCCAAAATCAACTGTGGAAAGCATTGTATTTTTGTCTGTACGTATTGTATTTAACAAGAAATTCATTTCTTCATTGTTTAATGTAGAGGTCAAAGATTTTAAAGGGAATCTAAAATAAACCTGGAGTATGCAATTTGTAAATTTTTCAAACCGGAAATTCTCGATA
>JAPMOQ010026698.1:450340-464772 GCA_026543055.1 Argiope trifasciata | reverse complement strand
ATGAGATTCATTTGATTGCTAGAACAAATAACAAATCTCCAGCGAGAACTTTTCGAGGAGTGGCAGGGATGCAAATCCGCGAAATGTCCTTCCGTCTGTCCCGTCTCCCAAAGCAATGGGGGGAGGGAGGGGGTACTCATTCTGAATGGGGACGGTGCTTGCGTATCAGATTCAAATTCTCCCTTCCTTAATCATTTGACCGCTTCTGAAAAATTATGCGAAGACTTGATTACTTCATTCTTGAACAATGCTTTCTAATAATCTACGACTGGTTTTGTCAGCAACTGAATAGTTCAATTACTTCTTTAAGCAAAATCAGTTTATTTTTTCATTTCACTTTAAAATCATTGGTAAGATTTTTTAAATCAATATTTAGAATTATTTACGCCTTATCGACACCTATAAATGCTATAAAGTGCAACTTAACTTTTATAAAAGAAAGTAAACAAATTTCATGGAAAGAGAAAAATATTGTTAATTGTTGGTAACAATACCTTTTCTTCTCGTGAAACAACAATAGAATCGTAATTTTCTTATGAAAATTATTTTTTCCATTCGATGTATGATCACTTATTTCTTACCTCGTTTTTTCTACTAAATAGCTAGTTAAATTTATTATTTAACTATCTCTTACTCCAAGATAAGACTCTTACCTTCATTTTCAAAAAGAGATCTCACCTAAACATAAAATATCCTGAATTTATGGAAAACTAAGTACGGCGAATGTATTATGTAGCATATATGAGATATTATCCTGTATTTAGAATGTTGAAACATATTTTGAAAGATTGAAATAATATAGCACAGAATGTTGTACTAATATAATATATATTCATTTTGCTTGATTAACTATTGGTTAAAATTGTCAAGAAAAATGAATATATTCTTCGTATTTCCGTAAATTGTTTGCTGAGGAATGCGTTTCAAATGTGAACTTAGTTAAGATGTACGTTTGCACATGAAACTTTGAAAATAATTCAAGATATTGAATGCCTTTTATTGCTTCAAAATGTTATCTAATCCTTTAGATTTCAAACGATACCAATATGTTGTTAGTATTTGGAATATTTCTCGAGTTATAAGGAATTTGCTTGAGGTACTTTCGCTATAAACTCTAGTTTCGTTTTTTTTAAAACTCATTTTATGAAGATTTATATTTTTCCAATCTGTTGCTTTATTCAGATAACTCAACAAGAAATGAACCAAATACAACTATTAATATATTAAAATAATCTGTATGAAATAGTTTTGTGCCTCAACTAAAGGCATATTTATAGAAATAAGTTTTTAATGACAATTTAAATGTTAAAATGAGAGAAAAGTCTCACTTTTTCTATTCATCGCTGATTTAAAAATTGTTTAAAATCTATATATTTCGTAAATTAGTTTTACTTTGAAGTCGACTTGTTCACTACATTTTTTCCATTATATATCGTCTGCTAATGTAGTTTTATTTTAGAGTCGGCTTTCACAGTATAGCTTTTGAATTATCTATCGCCTGTTATTGCAGTATTATCCTAGGAAATCTCTATGCTATTACCTAACTCTCCCAACGTTTTTTAAATAAACCTAACAAGTTGAAATATTGTTTGTTTAATGAGAGAGTATGTTGTTTCTCGATTAATTTCAACTAATTATCAGAAAGGTGGTCACGTTTGGCGATTTATCGCCAACTAAAGTTATTTAATTTCCAAATTATACATTCTCGGAATTCTTATGAATTGTCTTAATTAATTTAAATCTTTAACCGGTTTGAAAAAAAAATCACAAGGTTATCAGATTACGTAGTATTGATTTCTCTCTCTCTTTATATATATATACATATGTGTGTGTGTGTGTGCTGCCGGATTTGATTTTTACAGGGTATAAATATTAGATCGGGGAAAAAATTACTTTTAATAGATGGAAATCATTTTAAAAATTTGATTTGGGTCAATGTAGAAGAAATAAAAATTTAATTCTGTTGTTGTTTCTTACGGCACTTGCCATTGGACAAGTCCCCTGTTCCGAAGGCAGCGATTTAAGCCAATAGGGTGCATCTTTTGTTTTAGTAGCGCCCACTAGTACCAAGACTTTCCCGCTTAAGCATTCACTTGCACAACCCGTTTTTACAGGAAAGCACATTCATACATCTTGCATATATAACACAAAAGAGAGATGCGCAAACCGGGACTCGAACCCGAGACCAAAAAATCATGAAGAACACTCGCTACGCTTAAGCCATGAAACATTAATTCCCGAGGAATTAAACACTAAGAGGTCTCTTTTTTTTTTAAAGAAAAAATGTAAAAAAGAAGTTTGTAAAAGAATTCTATTAGATTAGATAGTTTATAAAGTTAAATTACTTAGAAAAGATTTTTTTTATGTTATAGTATTTAAGTATAATTTTTTTCATGTAGAACTTTAAAAAATTGTATTTGAATGAACTTTTTATAAATCTGTCTGCCCATGAAAAGAATATGAGCTAAAGAGTTTCAAAAATTGTTTGAGAGAAATAAAAGAGTGCCAATGTATTTTAAAAATGAAATAAAAAAACTTTCTTTGTGGCATACTTAGAGCAATGTACAATTTATTTGTTGCTTATTTTGAATTTTTTGATTTCCAAATCTCTCATTTTTCTTATTATTACTATATATTTACTAGAAATAAAGTAATTTAATTAATTTTTTTTAAATTAATTAAATTAATAATTGTAATTAATATAATTAATTTAATAATTTTAAATTAATATAATTAGTTTAATAATTTAAATTAATAGAATTATTTTAAATTTAATAGATAAACTCGAAATCTTTCAACTGAAATTATTGGCAGAGTTCCAATTTATTTTTGTCAATGAGATTTTGTTTAATCTAATTATTTCCTTATTGTTAAGGAGATTTCTTAACAATAAGGAATCCTTATTACCTTATTAAAGAGGGAGGGGAAACGAAATTCCTCACAAAATCATAATTTACGAAAGAAAGTGTTAGAAATGTTTACCTGTAAATTCGATTGAATTTCCAAAATAAGATTTTTTTTAATCGTAAATGATTTCAATCATTAATTAATTATTGCCTTGGAATAAGCATATATTATCTGATAAAAATTTTCTAAACTTTTCTCAAATCTGTTAACTCAAAAAATTATTGAAAACACGCATATTTTATTGCCTTGAAAAGTTCATTATTGCTTGCGTGTCCAAAAATTAAATACATTTAATAAATGATTCCCTGTTTCAAACGCAAGATTTACATAGTTTTCAGAGACAAACTTCAATTAAGATTTTTTTTCATTGTATATTTCCTAGGAAGATAAAAAATATATTGTTATTCAATAACTGCATATGTTTTAATTAGTAACAATGTGCATGAAAAATAAAAATATTTTTAATAAAATTTCGTAAATTTCAATTGAGGGAAACATTTGTTTTGGCTTAAGATAGTCTTGGGAAAAATGAATTGCAGTCTAATCTATAAGTTACTTGAAGTTAAGAGCTATAGATTTAATAATAGATTACAATATCTAAAAAGATAGGGTATATAATTTTTCTTATATAAACTAGACTCCAATGCATGAAAAGAAAATTACTGTTTCTGATTATAGATGAATACAACAGCTTCCTATTATTAATAACATTTTCCGTTAATCTTTTGAATATCAGAAAATTATATCATTTTAAAGAGTAATTTCTGCTGAGCGTTAGAAAAACATGGAATTTTTTAAGGTACCGGACTACGTTTGAAGAAAAAAATTTAAAAATTGAATTTTAAAAAAAACTATTTGTGGTTTTTAGAAGTATTGTCAATTATAAAAGCTATAAATACAAAAAAAAGTAATTGAAGATATACTATATTTTTAAAAAATAGGAAAATGGGAAGGAAATTTTAGTAAAATTTAACCGACATGGTTGATAACCTAAACAAAATTGTAATGATTAGTTTTTGAGGTATCATGTTAAAGGTGGAGTATTTTTATGAAAATTAAAGTTTTGAGAAAATTGAAATTAAAGACAAATTTCAGAAGAAAAGAAATGCGAGTCTGAGTGATAGGGCAGGCCTTCCTTTTCCTAGAAAAGATAAAGTATTTTGGAAAAAGAAAAGTCTAAACTACAAGAAATAACAATATTTTTTTTTAATTCACCATTGAGATCGATAAGCAATGATTTTAACGTAGTCGGATACCATAAACTGCATAAACTATTTTTCAAAAACCGGACATGAATTTAGAAACCAACTGCATATGAAATTATTGAAAAATCATTTGGACATTTCATAAGAACTATTGGAATTTTTTTACCATCAATTTGCTATGAACTATTATTCCACAAAAACTGTATTTGGATTCTGTAGATGTTTCAACACTTTCAACGCATAACATTTCTTTCGGGATTTTTCTCCTTTTGTCAGTTACTTTTAGAATTTGGAAAGTTATTTCCTTCGGATAAAATGAACAAATATTTCCTGTAGAAGTTACAGACCCTACAAACGACCTAGTTAAGAGAAGGAAGCTCTACAGTGAAGTTTTTTTTTCTTTATATTATTTCGGGCTATGAATAGATTCTCTCTGAATCATTTCTTAACTAAAAAAGAATTTTTTCTCTGAACTTCTTTATTCATTTTTAAAGTTACTCCTTTTGACTGCAAAGGAGTTGCTGCTTATAATGTCAAATATTTTGGCATCAAGTATGAAAAATGTTGACATATTGTAAAGGGTATGTTAGTTTAAACCCTTAGTGTGTGATCTTTGTAAGTTTTAGATTTACTAAACAGAGGATAAAAATCAATGATTAGTTTGGTTTAGTTTTGTTATTTTAACTTCCCATTGTAAAGCTATTTTGGGCCAGGGCTATTTGGGGACGGACCTCGTCATTTTGAACCCCAATCGGATGATGAGGATGACACCTGAGCTATCACCCCCTCTCCCCACCACACTAGAGGAAAATCAAGAAAAAATATATTTCAAAAAGAAGGAAATAGGATACTAGTACAGAATCTGAAAGTAAAAATACGTAATAATTTAGAAATTATTGATTTAATTATATTTTCAAATTATATACTTCATGCTCGACATTGAAAAAAAAATCAAATTGTCTATTTTTCTTCTTCGAACCTTTACTAAATTGTTAAAATTCACTCTTCAAAAGAAGAAGGAAAGAAACAATTCTATGTAATTATTTTATTACAAAAACTTTTCATGTTATTTGGTTTTCATAACACTTGTTTCATAATGATTTCTTATCTTGTTCTATATCTAAAATAGTTCACTATTTAAATTCTTAATACATTATATGCGGGACTAGTACTAATACGTTTTCTGATGATTCATACTTGAGGGTGGGTCGCGTACTAATACGTTTTCTGACGATTGATATTTGAGGGCGAGTCGCGTACTAGTACGTTTTCTGACGATTGATACTTAAGAGCGGGACTAGTACTAATGCGTTTTCTGACGATTGATACTTGATGGCGGGTCGCGTACTAGTACGGGTTAGTGCAACAACAAGGTTTGTTTGTGGGTACAAAAATAACGGTGTATACAGGAAACCGAAGCCGAATGTCCTTATCTACTACATAGATTATGGAAAAATTGAGACAAATAAAACTAGTTTTGACATCAATCGATGTGGAACGGGAAGGTGGATTAAAAAATCAGTTTAGATTTAAAATTAACTTTTTATTTATCCTTGTAAAACGCCCGCTCCCAGTACAATTCCGCTGTGAAATATACCCTCTCACGATGTGTTAAAATAACAGTAAAATGTTTAAGAAAACTAATGATTAAACATTAAAAAATTATGAGTTCTTTCAAAATTACTGTCCAGAAGTATTGTATTGAAAAGCTCATTATTATGAGATTAGATTAGTATTATGTTCTTTGATCTCAAAAAGAGATTTGCCAGCAGAAAATGCCATAAACATATATGTCATATTTGCATTTATTTAAATACCAAGAAGTAATATAACTCTATAATACTAAATGGTCAAGATTGATATGTGTTTTTATACCCAATAAAAAATAAACTTCGGATTTATAATTTATTTCGATCCGTATATTCCTTCGTTTAATACATAAATATAAACTTCTTTTCAAAATGGAACACAAAATTTTATTAAAGATATATATAAATAAAAATGGAATAAGAAAGAAAATATTTGGAAGATAAATGCTATAAATTTAGCAATATGAAATGATATTATCACTTTTAATTCGTATAAAAAATACAGATTTACATAAGATATCAGCAATCAAAAATATAAGCATTAAGAAATTAAAACCAACTTCTGACATAATCTAAACAGAGGTTAAAATTATTTCGGACACAAAACGAAATTATATCTGAATCGAAATAAAAAATTATTTCGGAGTTATACTAAAACAGTTATAAAAAATTTAAGCATTATGTAATCAAAACCTATTTTTGAAGCAACCCAAAATTAAAATGATTACGGAAACGAAACTAAATATTAACTAACTATCGGAATTGAAGCACACAATTATTTCCGAATGAAATTAAAAACCTAAAAAGTAAAAAAAAGGCCTCATTGTATTTAGAGAGTGCAAATGCAGCTACTGTTAAAACACATTCAAATCTATACTTATAATAAAGCTCAATGTGTGTGTGCGTGTTTGTGTTGGTGCTCTACAGGCCAGACCGTTGGACCTACAGCGACCAAATTTGATGCATGTATACCTTGGAGGTAGGGAATGTGCACCCCGAGCCCTTTTTTCGAATTTTTAATTAGAATTTGAATTAATTAAAATTTAAGTGAAATTTCGACGTTTTTCCGCTATAACTTCCAAAAATATTATTGGACAAACATGATTTTAACATCAGTTTAAAGATAAAAAAACTTAGCTTTCTAATGGAATCAGTGTTTTAATGTATAACTCAAGCTTCTATTTTTAACGAATTTTTAAAGAAATATTTTAACCATGTTTTTTCTAGCAGGTGACTGGATAAAATAAAATAAAATAAAACAATGCCGGAAGTTTAAATTTAAAAAAAACAACTAACATCGCAAATAAAATATAAAGATATACAACTTGTAGCACGTGACTGGATAAAATAAATACATATAAATATATAAATTTGATATTTTATAAAAAAATAAATGCAAAGCAAAGGTTTCTATGATCGTTTGCAATAGATATATAATTAATTCCTAAATTATCTTTATTTACAGTAAACCTGATTGAATTTAGACAGGATATGCGTTGAAATCCCGACTTAATGGCATATTTCTCTAATCGTTTGCAATATCTGTATCATTAATTCAATAATTTTTTCCATTTTTCGCTTTCTTTAAAAAACATATTTAACATTATGGCAATATCACCGAAAAAACATTTTTAATATTTTGGAAGCATAATCGATAAATTATTAGAGCATTAAACTCAAAAAGTTTTTCGGAATAAAGTTACCGACTATTTAACAACTAATAACTGAATCTTTTAACTTTAACTCTTTCTTAAATTTTGGCTAATGAATATATTGTAGAACGCATTACTCATGCGAACCAGCTGGTTGAAAACGGCGGCTAGTTAGTAATAAATACCAAGTTAAAAGGAAAACAATGGAATCAAAATTTAATTAAGAATCCCATCTGACTTTTTCGTGGCAGGGATTCAAAATAAGGGATTGTTTCTGGGAGGAATCTGTCTTTGGTCAAACAGTGTTGACTTCACGTGACCCGAGAATATTTACATATTATATGTTAACATAAACAACGTAACATAACAAATATAAAATCTTCATTTGATTATTCGTAAATGAAACAAAGATACATTTCACATTCATTCAAAATATAACTGATCACTGGCATATAAATTTTTATCATTCAGATATCCAAAAAGAAAGTTACATATTAACATTATAATGCACCAAAGGACTGTGGTGTGGAAGTTTGGAGAGGGAGTGTCAACTCACGCGTTATGTGTCACGTGTACTTCGTCAAAATGACGAGGTCAAATTACCACGGTTCAAAATGGCGAGGTCAGTTTCCAAATAGCAGTAGTGTTGCTTCAAAATGGAACGTTAATATAACTAAACTAAACTAAGCATCAAAAGATGGTGTTACAAAATGACAACCCTTTTTTCATTGTTTAAAAAAACTTTTAATTTTTTAAAAATTATATTTCGCATTTAACTGTGGAATAAATGATAAATATTGGCAATATTTTTTTATAAATGTGTAAACTTTCCACTTATTTTCTGTGCTTTTTTTGTTTATCTCATTCAAAATATTTGCTTATAATAATGGTTTGTCATTATAATAATGAATAGTTATAATTAAATATCAAAAAAGAATTCTCATATATTTTTCATTTAAGCGAATAAAAAATTGTCAATTTCAGGTGTAAATATTTGGGAAAATGATCTTTAAACTACATTTTATGCAATTTAGATGTAAAAATTCAAATTTTTATACCATCATAAGAATAATTAAATGTAGTTACACTCACTTTCTAGGAACAAGTTTAGATAAAAGCAGTTAATAATTTTAGACGGTATGAAGGGAAATAAAATATTTTGAAATTGTGTTAAGAGAAATTTTTGATTCAATATATTTATATACAAGCTGGTACCCGGTGCGTTGCTGCCACAGAAAAAAATATTATTTAGTGCAATCAATCAATAATGGGGCAATGTTTTATTGAAATTGGATGAACGGTACGACAGTTTACTAAATACGAACAAACACATATTCATTTTTATATATTAGTTTTGTGTATTCTTTTATAATTGTATTACTTGGTGTCCTTTCAGAACGGTAATGAAATAAAGCTATTTATTGCATCTCGAGACTCATTTAATATTCGTTCTCAATTCTGAAATTTAAATTTAGAAAATGGGATCAAAATAGTTAGTTTTAAAATCGATGATATAGTTGGAAAAATATTTTTTTGAAAATTAAGATGGTGCAAAATTATTTGTTCTACAATATTTTTGGTCGTTACTGCGAAAAATGCTAGAATTTAAAAATCCCAAAACTTTCTCCCATAATTTGCAATAAAGTAGTTACCTCTGAGAACAGGTTAATATTTTGTAGCTCTTCGTACTATAGCAACAAAATATTAACCTTTAACCTGGATTTAGCATTTCTACAGAATCTCTTGTCTCTACGGAGAGTTATTTGGAGATGAATCCTTGGTAAACAAATGCGGTTGAGATTCAATTTTTTTTTTTAATTTTAGATAATCGTTCGTCACGTGTCATCGCAATTGGTTGAAAGGTTTAGGAAGGCATAAGAGCCATACAGACAAACATTCGTTTTCATTTATAAAGATAATATATTTTGCTACATTTTATGTTAAATTGTAAAATGCTTGAATTCGTTAATGTATGTTATCCAAAAATGAAAATTAATTATACATTTGAAATTGATGGTATGTAAAAATTGCTTTATTTATTTCAAATAATGGAGTATATTCTAAATTCAGCAATAGAATTTCAGAAGTTGGAATTCATTTATCTTGTGCGGTACTTTTTGAGTCTTTCTCATAAACAACAGGAACTTTAAAGATTGTTTGTGACAGTCAAAAGTCATATTAATCAACGGAAACTTTTAACAGAAATTTTAATAAAACAAAATAATTGAAAGTTTAAATAAAATGAAAACAAACTTCAAATATACATTAAAATAGCATGATGTATCAAGAGAAAATGCAAATTGTGTCACTGAATATGAAATAATATTCCTACGCGCGAAAGAAAAAAAAGAACATCAAATTAAATTTTTTTTGCTGTGAAGGAAATGATAATAAATGACTACTGAAGAATGTATAAATATTAAGAAAAATTAGCATCAGGGCAATGATTAATATTTCATCTTTGAAAAATGAATTATTTATCAAAATGTTGAGGATGGATGGAAATTAATTTTAAAAAAGGAAAATGAAGATGATAAATTATAAATTCAGAAGATGATAAATTATCTGCTTCTGTTTGTGGAAAAATATTTGATGTCTTTGAATTGATTTTACATAAAATAATTGTTGTTTGGAGAAAAACAAATTGTAAATATTTGATAAAAATGCATGTATTTGATTTCTTCACGCCTTTTTTTTAATGTGATGAAGTAATCCTCATGGTTGCTTTAATTCACTTTTCATAACATTTGTATTATAACCCACAGTTACACCTCGTAATTAAGGATGAGATGTTTCTGACATAGTGATAGGATCTCGTCATCCCGGTGGTAATCTAAAGGTGGGAGATCTGGCTTCTCCCATCGATGACGGGACGTCGTTCATATGGGAAACGTTGAACTGTGGCCGGTGATGGCCCATAGCCACAGTTCCCGGAAGTGTTGCTTTCTTGGCGTTTCGGTCATTCAGTTATTTCTCCGTGTTCCTACGGCGGAAAGGCTTTATTATGACTACTCTTTGTATTAGAATTCTGATACCACCTTATAGTTTGTTGTACTGATTGATAATTCTATAAAACTCGCAAATCAAAGGATAATTTATTTTTTAATAGTTAACCGTATATCAACTTATTATGGCTGAGGATATTTATTTGAACTAAAGCAAGAAAAGAGGCATTGTAATCAAAACATTGCTTTCAAGACTCGATAAAATGAAATTTATTTTATTCAAAATGAAAAAAAATCGTAATTTATTATAATTAATATTATTTAAAAAAAACGTAATGTTTTTAAAATACAGTTCTTGTTATAAAAATTAAAAATTCACAGTGTTTGGAAAGAATTTTTTAAAAAGTCATATCAAAATGGAGAATTTAACAATGTAACGGATAATTAACAATGTAATGGAAAATTAACGATGTAAGTATGCACATATATTTTTTTCTCTTCGATCAAAATAAACGAAAACAAAAAAATCAACATTTTATAGGGTGAAATCAGTGATATTCAATTCATTCTATAATGCCCGATCATTTGATTCCTATTTTGAATAATGTTCTATGCAAGATCATAGTTGCCAGTATATAATGCTCATGTTCAAGATGGTCATGTCTTCCCAAATCCTTGTGGTGTGTTTTTTGTTATTAAATAGCAAGCCTTTTTGACACTTGATTTATCTGCGCTGGAATGTGAATTTTAGATCTTTTTAATATTTGCTTCGAGATGGAGTTTGAGCTTTTAAAATATCGCAAGTCTAATCACCTATTGTTTTTTAAATGGCTAATTCCACTTTCAGAGATTCAAACCTCAAAGAGAGATGTAATGAATCAAATCTTGTAAACATTAACTGTTGCTTGAAAAGGACAATGATTATCCCTAATAATGTTGTCTGACCACCCATCAAACTGTATAATCATGTTATCTAATGCATTGTGGAAGTTTGGCAATCCATTTATTTTGTATTCAACATTTAATTTTTACTAAATAAATAACCACAGTTAAATAACAGTGTCAACCATAACAATGCGTATATAATTCGTTTGTGTATAGTGGGTATATGGTACGAGATAAATTCAAACAGCAGGGTTTAAGAGAAACAACGACGACGTTTATTTACACGAAGACAGGATAGCACAAAGACGACTAATATTTACAGTTAAGATGAGCAAACAGCAAGGACCGCAGCCCACAAGTAGTAATAACGCCCACAGCACACAAAGCGATCAGACAGGATTCAGCAGGAGAAGAGATCCTCGGACTTTCACTCTACTGTCTCTCCAGACGGCTGAAAAACTCCTCTGTCTCTCCTCGTTTCAGCTACCAACTCAATATTTCACAGAAATCTCTTCTATGATTAAAGTTATGCGCTCATGTTTAATTCTAAAATGTTTTGAGATACTGAGCTGAAAATATATTTATTAGAAATTTAAATATTGGGATTATTTTTTTTACAAATAGGAATGCAAGTTAGGAAGACTGCCACAGAAAATTAAAAGGAACGAAGTAAAAGTTTGGAATAAAAATTCTGAATGTGAAATTGTTTGATTTAGCTCCATCTTTAAAATTCTTTTAAATTAGTCTTTAAAATTCAAAAGTATGAAGAGTTTTTGAAAAT
The DNA here is from genome assembly GCA_026543055.1 of Argiope trifasciata. Classification (NCBI taxonomy): domain Eukaryota; kingdom Metazoa; phylum Arthropoda; class Arachnida; order Araneae; family Araneidae; genus Argiope; species Argiope trifasciata. The sequence goes on along the minus strand of JAPMOQ010026698.1, from coordinate 452,808 downwards.
AAATGGTTTGCCCTGTCGTATAAAGAAATAGCTTTCTCTATGCTATTTTGATTCATCGTTTAGTGCATATCTTCTATATCTCTATAATTTTTGTTTACATAATGTATAACTTTAATTTATATTTTTATAAATAAACACATCACATCTTAAAACGAAGCAAATATAATTAGTAATACCATAAATGGACAGTGGCATTGAAATAGAAAGAGTTTGCTGCTAAACTTGTATTTTAGGCAATAAAAGCAGGCATTGGACTTGGAGAAAATAGCGTTATAACAATTTGCTTAAAATAATATAATAATTATGAAAATTTTTGTTTATCGTCAGATCGTAGTCTTAATAAAATATTCGTAAATTTTAAATATCAAATTTTTCATTTGATATTTAAAACAAAATTCTATATCCATTTCATCCATAGGAACATATGGAAATGATAATTAAACGAAAATCGATACATTATTTTAAATTAAATATTAAATTTCATAAAATTAGCTAAGGATTTTCATTAAAACATCATTAAAGATCTTATGCAAAAACTGTTGCTCATTTTCATTTGAATTTTCATTCGTGTTTCATTTTACAATAACATACCCATTTCATCCAATGGCTATATTTAAATGAAATTTGATGAAAATCAATATATTTTTTTTACTAAATATTAAATTTTATTTCATTAAGTACGTTGTTACAACTTTATCTTATCCCTAAAGGCCCAACCGTCGCCTATTTAAAGAAAACTATCTTACTGACATTCTATAAATTATTCTGAAAAATGTGGAAACTCTTAAAAGTGGAAAAACTTAACTTAATTTTTTAAAACTTTTATTCTATAACAACTAAAGCGTTATTTCATTATGGATAATTTTTCCGCATTATGATTATTATTAGAATTTTTTTTGCATATTATTATTATTATTATAACCTATTACAAAGAAAGACCGATCTTTCATATCTTTCTTCCCTGCTCTTCCTAAGTTCAGAATCTAAAATTAAAAGAATATGTCAGGTTTTATAGTAATTTAGAAATTAAAATACTTTTTTTATTTATTTATTTTGCAGATATATAATGGCTGAAAATTTAAACAATTTTTTGTTTTTAAAGACACATTAAAAGAAGAAAATAATAAATGTAATTTTTTATATCATGCATACTTATCTTCGTACACAATAATTAGCAAATTTATCCTTTTTTGAAATAAGCTGTAAAAATAAGTATGGTAATTCTTTCACATCTAAAGAGGCATCTTTCATATTACTATTATTTTCACAATTAAAAAATAGGATTTAACGGTTTTCAGAACTAAATCTAAAATAAAATTTTAAAAAAAATTCCAGGAATCACTGAAATATGATTTTGTAAAAAGAAAGAAAAAACCTTCAAAAGATACATGGAAAGCATTTTAGCTTACGAAGTTAAAATGTCCTTTTATTTGTAATTAAAAAAAACGCCATGCGCAGTTTACTTACATCATAGCATTTTATTTGTTTGAAAAATTTAACCTAATTAAAAATGGAAAATTACAGTTAGGCAATATCATAAAAACAAAGAAAAATAACATGAATACTTCGAACAAAAAGTATTAATTATAAGATATCTCATTATCATATTAAGACCTCTTATATTTCTGGCAAATTGTTTAATCAAATTATAAATTTTTATAATTATAATGACTTATTTAATTCAATATTTTTTCTTATATTTTTTATTATTCAAGGGAGATTACTCAGTCGGTATTGATAATTACCCCTTTCTTTAGTCCTTAGGAATTAGCGGTTGCTGAAAGTTTCAATTAAATATTTTACGTATCTCTCTGTTCATGGCTGTCTGCCACAACAAAACATTTCTAAGTTTAAAATTATATTGGTATGTAACATTTATTATTTTAAAAGCTTTACACATTTCTGTTCATTCGGCAATGAATCTTAATTTGGAAACTGAAATCTTTAAATTTCTGCTAATGCGAAATATTTCTTGCTGAAAGTAAACATTTTATGTTAAATATAAAAACAGATGCTAAAGTCACTCGGCTTTGAAGTTCTCAAATGAAAATGAAACAATTTAGTCTGCCAAGGAATTTTTCCCTCTAATTTGTGTTGTAATTCGATGTATTATTTAATAGGATTTTTTCTGGTTTTAAAAAAGGTTCATTACATTAAAATACTAAAGCAATTTTCAAACAATGAGATGGATGAAATATATTTGTATACATATTACTTTGATACATTGAAGATAAGTAGGGTTTATAAATGGGTGCACCTTTAAAAAATTTCCTATTACAAAGCTAAACTTTAATTGCTAGTACAAAGCGCCTAATAAGAACATAATTTTAAAAACAAACATAATCATTATAGAAAAATAAGTCACAAATTCAAATTTTTATCTTTAAAAATGCAGTATAAGTCAATATGTAGTATTATTAGCAACAATGCGAAAGATTAGAGTTTCACTTAAGCAGTAAAATAAATTA
>JAPMOQ010026698.1:413501-439170 GCA_026543055.1 Argiope trifasciata | reverse complement strand
AGGGTAAAGCAAATGGTAGCATTAAATACTGTGCTTTCTATTCACAGATCAAGAAAATTTTTTTCTTGCTTTGTAGAAATTATATTCATTGTAGAAATTCATAAATAAACATAGGATAAAGCAAATTTTAGCATTAGAAATTGAGCTTTCTCTTCACAGATTAAGATATATTTTTCTTGCTTTGTAGAAACTGAATTCATTTTAAAATGATTACTGATAATGCAAGTGCAACGTATGAAGAATTTAGACTTTCGTATCATTTGCAATAAGAATGAGTAAGCAATTCTAAAAAAAAAAAGAAAATCTTCTACTAAAAAGGAATCGATTTGCTTTTCAGAAATTTTAAATATGCTTGCCTATGAATTAAATGAGCGATTGACAATATACAGCCTAGAAAATTTTGATTTGAACTATTGAAAGCTAAGCGAGAATATCAATAAATGAAAATACTTTCACTGAATAGAATTATTTATATTGGATGAATAAATTTTCTTTGACTAACTTTTAAAAAAAAATATGAAAGAAAGAAGTTAGTGGCTTTCCCTTAATAATATGCTTTAAGGTGTAACGCACTTAAAACTTCGAAAAACGTTCAAAATATAGAGTATTCTTCTATAGCTTCAAAATATTCCCTGGTTCTTTAGCTTTCAAACGATACCGAGGTGTTATCAATATTCGGAATATTTATCGAGTTATAAGGATTTTTATGTAGGTACTTTGAATAAAATCACCAGTTTCGGTCTTTTTTAAACTTATTTTATGAAGAATGATATTTTTTCCATTGTGTTGCTTCATTCAGTCAATCATAACTCAACACGAAATCAACCAAATACAATTATTTATGTATCAAAATAATCTGTATCAAAAAGTGGATGTTTCATGCCTAAATCAAAGTTATATTTATAGAGATAAATTTTTAATGACTATTTAAAAGTTAAAGTTACAGAAAAAAATCTCACTTTTTCTTGATGGATGAAAAAAGTGGTTATAAAAGTATATATTTGTATAGCTTGATCGATGCAGACAACCCGAATACTAATATTAGGTATCATTTCTAACTAGAATTGTGTCTTCACAAATTAGAATTTATGATATCATATTTAAAAAAATATGCTAAGTAGGGCATTAAATATTGTTAAAAATTGTTAAAAAATGTATATATTTTTATAATTTGATTGAGGCAGACAACATGAAAATTCATATTAGACATCATATTCAACTAGAATGATGTGTCAGCAAAAATTAGAATTGAAGGTATCATGTTTCAGAAATTCTAGTAATTAGTTTATTTAAGAATAACTAATTGATTAAAAATTAATGTAATATGGTTTTCTTCACTGAAATGAGCTTGAACGTATATTATTAACCAAATGTAAAAAATTGGATATTTAAAGTTAAAATTTTAAAAAAATCTCCTATTGTGTACGTACACTTTAAAAAAAAAGTAATTTGAATATTGGAGTGGATTTCAAAGTTCCATATCCTGCCAATAACCATTATAATTGATTCCCTTCATTGAACAGTTTGCTCTCCAGACATCTTTAAATATTTTTCTTGTTCCTCCTTATTGACGTAATTGGAGACGCATAAAGCTTCGATCAACGAATTCAGATTCTCGGAGGGTGGATTCTTTCTTTAAAAAATATATTTGATGGAGAATGTTTTCTGTTTAGTCTACAGAATACCTAAGTGTGGACGTACCAAGAAAAATTATAAGTCTACAAGATGTCTTTGATGTATCCATATATTGTTTAAAGTTCTTCAGAAGGTCTAAGGCAAAAGAAAAGGTCATTATTTTATTGTTCATAACTTTTACCAATAGTTTAAAATAAAATGTGCAAAGCAAATTATTTTCAATAATTTCTCGTGTAATTTGAAACTATTTTAATCCCCGGAAATGAACTTAAATAAAATATTTAAAAATTAATTTACTTCCGAACTGTCTTTACACTAATAAAATTAAAGTTAATTTATTTTTAATTACTTCAGATTCATTTAAACAATTGCGAACTTACAAATGTGTTGCTTTTTTACGGTATCCTACTTCATTAAAAGCACTGGTTATCGACCACATTGGCGAATTGTTTTATTGTTATTATTTCTTGAAGTTCAGACTTTCTTCTTTCTAAGAAAGCTTATTTTTCCAAGTAAAAGGAAGGATTGAGCTATCATCCAGGGTCATATATTCTTTCAGCTAAAATTTATCTTGGACTTCAATTTAATTTTCATAAAAATTCTTCACCGTTAACAAGATATCTCAAAAACTAATAGAAGTTTTTACATAAAAATTTCTGCAAGTGTTTAAAATGATATGAGAAATGAAATGGACCAAAAGTTTTATTGTAGATAAAATACTTTTCATTTTTGAGATTCCTTATGCAATAGTTTCTAGTTCTCCAGTTGATATTTCTATCGCAATGATGTTTGTAAGGTTGGTTAAAGGACCCCATTGGCTCCATCTGTTTTCGAATTTCTCACATTTGCAGCGCTTGTAATGGAATCTTTTATGCGTTTTAGCGTCATCAAAGTTTACCGGCCTCCATTTAAATAGGCGGCCCTTTCTTTATGGTTATTTTAACTAATAATTGTAAGAACTGATGTCAGTTAATGTATCTACATTTATATTCTGGGGATGAAACGGATCAAATCATGTAGGAGTTACGTAAAGGCCGCGGTAGCCTGGTTGGTAGAGCGTCAGTCTCGTAACCGAAAGGTCGCGGGTTCTGTCCTCGTCTCGGCCAAAGACCTCCGTGTTGGCTAATGACAGTTGTCGTAATGGCAGTCGTAATATGTCGCGACTGCAAAGTCCTCCAAGTTCCTTTAACCTCTTAGGGTACTGAATCAGGGATGAGGCGGTCTCTGATTTGGATCTAAATTCTGACTTGCGGATGGATGCATGAGTGTATAAATGAGTTCGACAGCCCCCTAAAAAAAGGGTTGTGTCATGTGTGCTCGAGCAAAGTCATACTTTCAACTTAACGGTGCCCGTTCACAACGAAAGGCGCACACCTCTGCCTTCATTCGAAAGAGCTCCCCTCATTTGTACCTGATATGACCACATGGCATTAGAGCCGCCACCACCACCAGGAGTTCCGTATATTCTTATTGTTTCTTTTGTCACTTGCCGTTGAAACTTCTTTTTACCCCCTGTGTTCCAAAGTTATCCGCCCGAGGGGATTGTGACCCCCTCTGGGTTTGTACACTTTTTTTAGTCTTTTGATCTTCTGTGTGATGTGTAGGTATGTTTATTTGTTGCTGTACGTATGCTAGTTGTTAGAAATAAAATGCAGAAAATCCAATTGTTGCCTCGGGTTCTCTTTCTGGCTTGTAAGAACTTTTATGACTCATTTAGCTAATTGAATTGAACCTGAACCACGAAACTGACTATGAACTCTAATCATAACACAAGCCTACTGATACGATGACAGCGGTGTAAGAAGATAGGATGCGTCTCTTGTTTTAATAACGCCAACTAGGACCAAGAGTACGACTTTGCCCTTTAATCCGACAGAAGGCGTGCACCTAATAGTGACAAAAGTGATCGCGCGGGGTACTGAGTCACCCCAATCCATTTTATCTAAAATTTTCCATAAATTAGAGGAATAAACACATGGGAATTATAAATAATAATAAGTGCATTAATTCTTTAAGAAAATAAACTTCTTAGGTTCAGAAAACTGTTTTTGATATTTAAGAAAATTTTACATTAAAAAATTACATACTTTCTTTGGGAGTTTTAATTCTGCATACAATTATGGCAAACATACGAAGAATGATTTTTATATCTAAAATTATCACATTTTATGCAAGAAATTGTAGTTTTATTACCTTTAGATCTTGGACATATAACACATCGTCCTTTGTCTTGCTTTAGCATTTTTGTTGGGATCTCCTGTAATCCATCAGAAGTGGTGGTATCCATACTTTCACGAAGTCTTTTAGGTAGCATTTTCATGTCTCGCCTTATGTTTATGTGTGGCTGAATAAGTGATAATGCCAATTTCTTCAGAAATTTTCTCCTATTTGCATATTCGAAGGGAGGTGTCTTTGTTGCCATTAGAGCTACTCGGGCATTTATGGCGGCGACGTTCCACGCGCAATAGAAAATAGTCATTAGCCACCTGTCAGTTTTTCGAGCTGTTGAATATGATGAGGACATTTCATCAACAGTATGACGACATTTCGTCAACAGCAATATAAATGCAAAGAGAGAGCTACAGAACGCAAAATTAGGCTAATTAGAATGAGAAATTTCAAGCAATAAGAGTTGCGTGGGGTGAGTGAGTCACCCCATTCCCACTTGAATTCCAAGAAATGATTACTTCAAGCACAGAAAGAAAAGTAAAGTAAGAATTACACTTCACCTACCAAGGGGACTGTCAGATAAGAAGGTGTTCGGATAAGAATGGGGTGGCTGTGTACCCCGCACGATCTCTCTCGGGTTAAGCATCACTCATTCGCTTGCACAACCCCTTTTTTACAATAGGGCATATTCACATATCTCACAGACAGAAGAGAGGAAGAACAACCATGCCTGGACCAGGACTTGATCTCAGGACAAACAGATCACGGGAAAGAGAAACTGCTCTTATGACATTAAGCCGGCTCCATACATCTTTCAACTTAGCTCCAAGATGTCTCTAAAATCCCATTTTAACATAGGGTCAGTTACAAAATTCAATTTTCACGGGTAATTACATAGAGAGTATACTACTGGAGGAATTGAAGGGTAGTCAGGGCAATGAATGTTTGTGTCCATTTAAGAATGACTCGGAATCTGAGGGTCCGAAGGCATATGTGATGGTGTCGACGGTGGGTAGGAACGAAGTGTGAGAGCTCCTTCAAGAAAAGAGGAACGTGATTTTTTCCCGAAATTTATGTGCCATTATGGATTAAAATGAACTGAAGCTGTGTTTGCTTTCAATATTATTTATTTGATTTTGCTTATTTGATTAAAATGTGGCCTTAAAGTTTTGTCGAGTTATTATTGACTAGCCACCTTTGGTGACCAGCTGGTTCGCCAATTTTACTGCTATTTAAAATTATGAATTAAATACTTTATGTAAAGTCATTGCCAATTAAATGCTTTATGTGACTTGTCATGGTCAATTAAATACTTTATGTAACTTGTCTTTTAACAGCTACTTCATCAAACTATTTTTAAGATTCAAATTTTAATAGTCATCTAATTCATTCTTCCAATTATAAAGGCCTTAAGCTCGTAACGTACTATATGTCTCTTTAATTAAGTTAGATCTTGAAAATTTCAACGTTAATTTAAAGTGGAAATGATTCAACTGTAAATTGATACAAAAACATTTTTTTTGCCGACATCAAGCATTTTTATAAATATAAGTAAAAGAGAAGCATTATGTGTACTACTGAATAATTTCAATAATTTTGTAACATTTCAAGAATTCTTCAACAGAAATTACCTAGATTCGACATAAAATTCATGTTTTAGTTTTACTTTCAAAAGGATGTAAATGATGTGAATAATGATATTTTATTTTATTTTCGTCTATAATCATAATTACAAAGTATTGTCTAAATTTTATATTTCCTTTAGCTCCAAGGAATCCTATTTTACGAAATGTTCTTGACACTTCAACTTTCAAAAAAATAAATGAAGTTTCTATCATATGTTATTTGATCGATTTATGAAGTTCTGAATAAAAATGTTCGGAACATTCAACATTTGTATTCTTAGGCCAGTCAATATTGAGAAATCCTATGCGTTGATAGAGGTATGATCTTTGGAATGGTCGATGAAGCGGTTTAAAATCATTCGTTTTTATTGAATATTGATCTTCAAATATTCATAAAACAGTCAGTTTTAGAAACTGAGTTGATTGAAATTTATCTCTTTTTTATTTAAAAGCTTAACATAGATAATAGATAAACATGGTTTATTATATAAAAATAATAATATATTATAATATATAATAATATAATATATATTATAATAAAAATCTTAATATAGATAAACATGGTTTATGTTTATCTATATCTATACTTTTAATGAAGCTCAATGTGTGTGTGTTGGCGCTCTACAGATCAGACCAATGAACCTACAGCTACCAAATTTGGTACATGTATACCTTAAACGCCTGGAATGTGCACTTAGGATTCATTTTTTCGAATTTTTAATAAGAATTTGAATTAAATAAAAACTAAGCGAAATTTCGAAGTTTTCCGCTATAACTTTCGGAAATATTATAGCACAAAGAATATTTTTACATCAAATTAAAGGGAAAAAATTAGCTTTCTAATGATGTCAGTGTTTTAACATGTAATTTAAGCTTCTATTTTTAATGAAATTTTAAAGAAATATTTAAATTATTTTTTTCAACAATATATTTTGAATCACTCAATAAAATTACATCTGCACGAGCAGGTTAAGAGTGAAAGGAAAAATATTATCTTTTATTAATATGTTACCATCAAACTGACAAAAACTCAAATTAAAAAATGAATAAATAACTACTGCAAATTATACATATAAAAATGTAATTTAATAATGAAATAAAATAAATATGAAAAGTTTTTTCTAAAAAGAAAACGTAAAGAAAAAATTGAGTAATTTTTACAATATTATTAATTAAATAAATGAGTTTTATTTAAGTGTATATTAAATATGTATATTAAACTATCTTAAATAAAGCTCATTTATTTAATTAACAATAAAAAAGTCACATAATCTTTTCTTTACATTTTTTTTTTAGAAAAAAATATTTCGTATTTATTTCATTTTATGCAGACACGTACTGAAAACATTTATCGGTACTAACTACATTTTATAGGTATAATTTGCAATATTTATTTATTTATTTTTTAGTTTGAGTTTTTGCCAATTTGATGGCAACATGATAAAAAATATTTTCTCTTTTACTCGTAACCTGTTCGTGCAGATTAATTATTTTTGTTTTATCCAAATTATATTGTTGAAAAAATATTACACCAGCGGGTGACCGAGCTCCGCTCGGAGAAAACAGGTATCGAAGCTAACTCGAAGATTTAAATTTTCAATTGTGATTTATCAAAACAATGCATGCCATAAGAAAATTTGTGAAACCATTGGTGAAAAGATAACCGGTTAAAGTGCACCATTGTAAACTATTCTAAACAAAGTTAGAGTTTGGAAAGGGAACTATTCTATACAAAGGTAAAGTAAAGGTAAAGATTGAAGTGTGTTGAAGTTCAATATTTTTGACAAATTTATTTAGAAAAACCAAACATATATACATACATAAGAAACATATTATAAACCTATAACAGCATAAACATAAAACTTTATTAGTTCACCGTATTGGCTATAGATGGCAGCACGTTACCGCTTGAAAATTTAAGTAGTCATTATGGCGAACTAATAAAGTTTGAAAATATCCTATCTGTAACTCCGAACTGCTCGACCGTAGCGCTTCAAAACTGGCGCCAATCGATTCCTCGTGGCCAAAAACCCCAGACCCCCAAGTTTACCGGAGTTTATTAATTCTGGGGCGATTTTCGACTTGGCAACCATTCCTCGTATTATAGTATTAGATAGAAAAATATAGTTATGGTTTTATAATGCAACTTCTTTTAAAAGTTCTTTAATTAATTAATAATAATTCAAAAAATCAAAATTACAGTTTATTTTTGTTTAAATCAAAATTATCATTGTATTCTCGCTAAATTCAATGGTAATTTCCATTATATTGAATTACTTTTTACTTTGCTTATGTTGCTAATTTACTTAGAGTCATCTGTATATTAGTAGTAGTTGCCTTAGCGCTCAGTAAATACAATGATAGTTTTTTAAATTTTCATCTTGTTCGAATCCGAAGTAATTTTTAGTTTCGTTTCCGTAAGTAGTTTCGTTTCGTTTCCCAAAATGTTTTAATTTAGATTTGTTTCATTAATAGATTTAATTTCATTTAACTTTTATTTTTGTTGTTTAATTCCGAATTAAATTTTAATTTCGATTTCTACAGGATTTAATTCGTATAACTGCATTATATTATTTTAGATCTTTAAATCATTTCTAAAAATATAAATTGGAATTTAAAAAAATCTGTATTTATTTTACAGCTCTTTGAAGTAACATTTTTTGTTAATATTCTAACGAATTTATAACTGAGATTTTTTGTATTCCTTTTTACTTGGCTTATGTGGCTAATTTACTTAGATTCATTTGGTTTTTAGTAGTCACTGCATTAGCGCTCACTAAATACAATGATGTTTTTGACATGTTTTTAAAATTTTTAATCTTGTTCGAATCCGAAATAATTTTTAATTTCGATTCCAGTTTTTAGTTTTATTTCCGTAAGTAGTTTCGTTTCGTTTCCCAAAATGTTTTAATTTAGATTTGTTTCATTAATAGATTCCATTTCATTTAGCTTTTATTTTTGTAGTTTAATTCCGAATTAAATTTTAATTTCGATTTCGACAGGATTTGAATCTTATAACTGCAGTATATTATTTTAGATCTTTAAATCATTTCTAAAAATATAAACAAGAAGTTATAAAATTCTGTATTTATTTTGCAGCTCTTTGAAACAATATTTTTTTACTATGCTAACTGATGGATAAATGAGAATGGAAAGGATAACTAAGATAGTTTCGAGGAATCTTGGGCTACATGCAGCTCTAGTTATAACCGCATGTTTTTAAGGACGTTCTAATGCAAAATGACGCAGATAAACGCTTCAGTGGTACGTGGACAATTAATTATTTTTGAATATTCAAAATGCATATCATTTATTGATATGTCTTGAGATCACAACCTGTTATTGATTCTTATCAAATAGATTATTCTACACTGTCTCATTCATATTTTATTACTAATGCAGTTATTACTTATGGAACAAAACTGCTCAAATTGGTGCTATTTTTCTCACAATTGGAATAGACTGCTCACATTGGCGCAGTATCAACCTTAAATGTTGTAAGGGCCAAATTAAAAAACAGATTTTATCAATATTTTTTAAAATTATTTTTAAAACAATTTTAAGATTTACAATCAAGAATCAATGATAGTATTAACCTCTCTATTTTCTCCTATGAATATGCTGACGCAATGCATCACAACCTTATTTCTTAGTACATTTAAATATAATCAAGTATAAATTTTTACTAATTTGGACTAATTCTTATAATTATATTTTCTGTTCATTTTTAATAGATTTTCTGTTTATGAAAGCAACCATAGAATTTTTTTCTTTACCCAGAAGCCATCTATCGATATGAACTCGATCGAACTGATATATACTATCGACATATCGATATACTGATAACATATCAATCGAACTGATATACTACGAATTTATTCGTAGCTGCACAAAAAATGGCAAACAATCTCAGTACGCGTTAACTCGCAGTTGGAGATCTGGAAAACAACACAATCTACGAGTTATCTCGTTGTTGGCAGTCAACGTGTTAAATATCATCTCTTATTAATTTGAAAACACAACTGGGAGAAGAGGGTGATGAAATAACTGCAGCAGTTTCTGTGGTTGTCAATAATTTTTAATGATTATAAATCCAACATTAACTATTTACTCCTCGAAATGCTTCAGAAAAGAATTGTTTCTTAATGACTAGCCAAAATAAGAGATAAAATCAATTTTCAAACCCGAATTAGATTATTTTTATGTCTATAGATATTCATAATTAAGATAAATGTATGAAATATTATCTGTGCTTTTTTTTTTCAAAGTCTGAAAGAATATATTATTGCTTATTTCAGTGATTTTTTTTTCTTAAGAGAGACGGGAAAAACTGCTCTCGACTAGAATCTGAGATAAAAGACAAAAGCAGTGTTTATCTTTCTCGAAGTTTTAGCACATGGTTATCTAAAATTGCATTTCTTCCATTAACTGTTAAGAAAATAAAAGGATATTGCTTAGGAGATGCGTTATCTCTCCTCAGATATTTTCAACCAGCGATGCTATCAAGAAAAAGAAGGAATTTTCCTTTCTCGGAACTCTTCTAAACCCGTCAGAAAGCTCCACTCTCAGCATTTGAGGAGAGCTTGGATAACTTTTTTTCTCCATCTTGCGGGAACTGTAATTAATTGACTGCTGGAAAATGCGAGTAAGCAGTTTTGGAGGCGGCATGGGAAAAATAATAAAAGTGGGTGATTCATAGTCATTATAGGGGGATTTACGTAGTAAATGAAATGTCTTCTCCCTATCGTGGAATAATAACAAATAAAAAATAGCTTGGACTGTCTGCTATTCTTTCAGAATAGTTTTTCCGAAACAAAAGAATTAACTGCTTATTTTCTACATGAGAAATTTTGAAAAAGAAGGCAAGGAAAGATAACCTAAAAATGCAATTTTTATATTTCATAGAAGAAATATTTATGAAAATTAAAGTATTCGAAATATATCTTTTCATAAATAGATTTTGTGAAATTCATTTTATTAAATGGAATCTACTTTCTGAATTTATAGATTATTTTATAGAATTTCTTTGTAAAAAACTATAGGCAACTGCTATGCAAAAATTTACTAATGAAAAACAATACAAAATATTTTTGAATTATTTATCTATGAAAGAATAAACAATTTGAAATTATTTCCATTCTATAGAATTATTGTCACGAAGATTTAGATAAACACACCGTCAGGTTTAAACTAACAAACCAATTTATTGAATGAAAATAGCGACTTGCCACTTTACAAGGTCGAGTAGTTTCCCACGACGAGTGGGTACCAGCTTTTATACAAGAACAGAATATTCCAGAAACATCTAATTTACATGAGAAAGAAAGGCTCAGAATTTTAGAGAACATAAGGAAACAAACTAAAAATCCATACTTTGGATGTAAAAGAAATGGGGAGCATTGAATCTGCAAATTTTGGATTTGGATCGTGTGCTTTGACCATTCGCTCTCTGTGCTCGAGGTAAAATTTCTTTATGCAGCAATATTATAAATAAGGATAGTCTTTTGAAAAAATTATCACTGACCTTATTATCTATATTGAAAACATGGAGATAGAATGCAACATAATTGAATAATTGTATCAATGAAAAATCATTAGAATATTCAGAGTGACTTGAACAAATTCGATTTATATATTCAATATTTGAAGTTTATCAATAGAATTTCAACCACAAATTTAACATTATTTTCCATCAGGCATGTTGCGGCTTATGATGGCATTTCAGCACATAATTCTTTTGTTAAAAGTATTGAAAACTTTGAACTGTGATATTAAGCATTAAATCAAATTATTAGTTCTTATAACATGGAATTTCATAAAAGCAAAACAATTCTTTTAAGTTCTTTGATGAATAAGGTATTATATCTATTATGTTAAAATGAAGTGATGAGAGTATTTGGTTTGAACGAATTTGCAACACTGTAAATAAAGGAAATGTTATAAAATTGGAATGATTATCTAAGTTTCTGTTCCACTATTAAAAAGGGATAAATTTTAATACATTTAATGCGTGACAAGTATTAATATGTTTTCTGGCGATTAATAATTGAGAGCGGATCACGTACTAGTACGGGTTAATGTAACAACATGGTTCGTTTGTGGGTACAAAAATAACGGTATAGACAGGAAAACGAAGCCGAATGTTCTTGTCTACTGCATAGCTTTTGGAAAAATTGAGACAAATATAGTTTTTACATCATTCGATGCGGAACCACAAAAAGGGAGGGTTGATTAAAAATACAATTTAGATTTAAAATTAAATTTATTTATCCTTCCGACTATGAGGGAATTTTGCCTCTTCATAGAGTAAAATGCTTGGAACGTTCCACACTGTCAAACCTTATTAGTTTTATGATTGCTCTTTTCATTTTTTTGTAATGTTAAGATGTTTATAAGTAACATAATTCAAAAAAATTAAAACTATATGCAACTATTTATTTCTATTTGATTTTCATATTTATGATACCATTATAAATTTATCCACTAAAAATATATATTTTTTGTTTACAAAATTCTTACGGTTGTTATTTATATATTTGTTTATTAAAATATAAAACACAAAAAGTTGATTAAAAAAAGAAATAATTTTCAAACTGTTGAAAAACTAAATTCACGCCCAAAACGTCCGCTCCCGGTACAATTCAGCTGTGAAATGTGCCAGTGTGTAAACGCAATGTGTTAAAATTCTTTTTCCATCGTAATATAAAAAGGGAAATCATGTAGATATTTAAATCAATGATTCATAAGTAAGAAATACTATATTCAATAAAATTCCAAAATTATAGAGAAATTAGTAACCAAAACAAGTGAAAAGGAAAACAATTGAATCAAAATTATATAAAATAAAATAAGAATCCGGGCTGAATATTTTCAAGGTCATCCTCAGGTAGAAACTCAAAAGAAGGGATTTCTATAGGGCTCGAATATTTGCCTGAGGGTGACCCTTGTAAATGATATATATATATATACATTTCAAAGTTTGTTACCATAAATACATGTTTTGCATGCTTTAAATCGAAATGAAATTTTGTGGCATGAAAACGTAAAATAAAAAATTAGGTGTGTAGTTTTGTCAAACTAAATAAAAATTTCATTATTTGTCTCGTGTTTGAGTAGCCTCTTAGCCGATGCAGTTCCGATGAACTGCACCGTTGCCCAGGGAACACCACGAGGAGGTGTGCTACTTTCGTTCCCCACCCACCCTCCTTCGCTGCATCCGAAGACAATTCTGATTTGAAAATTGCATCGGGCAGCCGAAGACAGTTCTGATGTTAAACTGCGTCTTCCTGCGATAGGTACCACACTGGAATGTCCAAGGCTAAGCAGTACTGGTAGATCTCAAAAGATTCTACCACTGGCACTCCGATAGGAGCCATCTGTGCAGGCAAACCCAGAGCTGAGCACAGCTTGTATACCTTGAGGATTCTACAACAGTGATTTCAGACTTCTGGGTAGCAGATGGAACCAGTTTCGCTGGAAATTCTAAAGCCTGGCAAATCCTAAATACCATGTAGAACTACTGGGACAGATTCCACTCTAGTCAAAGGTGGATCAAATGTTGTTACAATATCTTGATCCAAGTCGGGATCAAAAAACAGATCTGAGATTGAGGGTAAGTGGAGGAACATGCAATATTTCAACAGTTCCAAGATCACCCATAGGACGATCCATCCAACAATGGCCGTAGCCGCATTGAAACAAAACATACCAAGCAAAGCTCAACATAAAAAAAAAGTCACTAAACGATCAGTTGCAAAAAGAGAAATGATTCTTAACAGAGCAATAGAAGGTGGATTCATTGTTTCATCTATTATATTGTGTGTTTGTTTAACATTAAACAGTAATATTTCTTCTATCAACAATATATATATATATATATATATATATATATATATATCTGTGTGTATGTGTGTGTGTGTGTTTATCCAATACAATTCTAATTGCAGTATAATATATACCGTCACATTTTTAAATATAGATCCTGATTACCTCATTATTTCTATTTGAAATGCTGTTAAAAAATGTAGAGGAAAAAAAATCTGGTTTCATTTGAAACAAATGTCCCCACTTCAACTTAATTCGATAACAAATGAACTACAGTAATGGGGACCCGCCGAGAAATCTATTACAGCGGATTTTCTTTTAAGACATCTTATATGTTCCGTCGCTTTGTCATAGTCTTAGTAAAGCCCAGACGATGGATTATTAGTTCTGCGTTCCGTCTTTTAGCTCATTAGAAGCAACATCTATCTCGGCATCAGGGTATTATGGGAAATTCTATTGATAGGGGACACTTTACTTCTTCACTCATTCGTTAATATGATAGAGTTTCCATGCTTACAATACAAAAGATCTTCAATAGGGAATAGTGCACTTAATTTAGGTCTTATTCAAAAATAACTTTTAGTATATTTTTAACAATAGAATGTACCTCGAAGATGTATACAAAGTTCTGAGGAATAAAACACTCCAAGGAAACTTTCCAAATATTATATTAATCCAAATTTCTAGAAATATTTATGAAAATTTGTTTAAAATTAAGAATAAAATGAACCAAAATGATGGAAAAATCTGCTTCTTTTCATTAAAGTTGAGGAATTATTCTTTTTAAAATCGTATTTGGAATAAATAAAATACAACTTATTCGTTACTGATTCTTGAGTGATTCGTTAATAAGATAGAGCTTGCTTCCATGCTGCAATACAAAAGATCTTCAATAGGGAATAATGCACTTTATTTAGAACTGATTCAAAGATAACGTTTGACTATTTTTAAAAATAGAATTCCTCGAAGATGTTTACAAATTTCTGAGGAATAAAACACTCCTTGGAAACTTTCCAAATATTACATCAATCCAAATTTCTGTAAATATTGATAAAAATTTGTTTAAAATTATGAATGAAATAAAGCAAAATAATAAAAAAATATGCTTCATTTCCTTAATATTAATGTATCATTTACCTTTTTAAATTGTATTTGTAATAAATTAATTTAAAAAAAATATTCATCTGGTAACCAGATGTTTGCCTTTTTATTAATAGCATTAATTTAATATTGCCCTTTTATTTTCATGACCCATACCTTTTTATATTAAATGAAAGTATTATATAAAAATATACTTGGAGAAAAAATATGGAACACAGAAGAACATACATGGCAAAGAAATGGACATTAATACTTAGTGTCAAGTGGCAACAGTCAAATGCAAGGGAACTGTGGTTGACTCCAAACGGCCATCACCACCCACGGTACAACCCTCCCCGTCGGAAGTACGCCCGTCATCGATGGGAGGAGCCAGATCCAGCATATTTTTGTGTACCTACCGGGTTTGTGAGACCCAACTACCATGCCGGAAGCAGCTCATCCTTAATTATCCTTCCAGCGGGCGCGCGTATGTGAGAGACACACTAGAGATGAATTTCATTTCATACCTTTAGATCTGGTCGTGCTGGGTCTGCCTAATAGTGGCTATCTGTCCCCCTCCATTTGACTTACTTTCAGTTGCAGTCGTAAGTTTGTAGTATTAATAGGTCTCTGCCGATCAGATATTTGTATTTCAGAGATAAGCGCGACCGTTCATGTGAGTTTTTGTTACTTCTGATTTTGTATGATTTTACAAATAAATCTGTTGTTTTAGACTGGCGACAGTTGGCAAATGCAATTACGAAAGAAAATGTTGAATAAAAGCAGCCGAATTTCTACAAAGTGAGCTAAAATTAAAGGTGCTAAAGAAAAAATCCGAACTAGGTATTGAGAAAGTGGAAGATGCGAAGTCAGGGGTAAAAAGATGCAAACTCTGCCAATAAGAAAAGCAGACCAGAATCACGAGATTCAGTTGTGAGATTTCACAGAAATCTATATGTTTGGAGCACATAAAACTCATTTGGTCAAGCTGCAACGCTGCAATGAAATAACAATGAAACTATTTCCTTCCTTCTTATAGCTAGCTTTCAATTACTTTTTCCTTTTATACAAAAATTCTATGTTATTTTTTGCACTTCTATATTTTATATGCAAATTGTTCTGTCAAAATATCGACCATTTCATTCATATTATTTTTAAATCAATCCAGTTCACCTGTGGTCATTTTATATTGTTATTGCAATCTATGTTCATATTGTTTCTGCTTCTTTTAAGTAAAAAAAAATGTTTAAAGTAATTGTAATTATTAATCTTAAGCTATTTACAATATAATTTTAATAGATATGCTTTCGAAAATTTACAATTTGCTACAGCGTATGTGGGAAATACGCGCGACCTTTCATGTTGGTATGACTGCCGCGCCCGCTGGAAGGTTAAGAGTTGGGCCTCTTGAGTTTAGCTGAATGTTGGAAATACAATTCCAATGTTTTCACAAAAGGGCATTGGTAACATCAAAACTCCATTGGATAAAAACAAGAAAATAATGAGATTATGCACAATGGCTTGAAAAGACAAAACTTCATCTTGAAATATCAAAATTGCATAAAACTACTTAATGAGAGTTTGTTTTCTTCTTGAACTTATTTCTGCGTATTTATTTATTAACTCGGGAGATAAGAAAGGGGGAAAATCTGTCATGTGGCTTAGTTCCTACAATATCGGTGCGACAATTTAAATCAATAAGATTTATGCAATATTGAATGAACATTTTTTTCACAATTAAAAAATTATTTCTATTTTTTTCAATTAAATTGAAATATAAAATTTTATAAAGCATTGGGTAAATTGAGCTGTCAATAATTCAATTTATTGAGTTGTCAATTTTTGAATTATTTGCAACTTAGTTTACCCAATGCTTATCTACAAATAGTTTCCGTTCATGCAAAATATTCATAATTTTTCTACAGATACACAAAAGTACGAAACATATTTATATTGTTAAATCAGTATTTAACATCGCTTGTCATGTTTTGCCGTAAATAAATCAAGCAAGTATGCTTTCTCACGATTTCTGAATAATTTATACACAGGCTATAATTTTTGCTTATGGACATCTCCAACACCTGTTCAACTCATGGAATAGCTAGGCGCCCATTTCTGTGAAAGGAAGATAAGAAACAAGATTATTTCTTCCAACACACATCGGCATCATTCACAATAGCTTCTGTCAATGCTATTGTTGGCTTCCATTAATAATGGTCCCTAGGAAATGGAATGACTAATGCAAATGCTTAAGAAGATCATTATCACACGGTCATTTGGTTCTTAACAATGAAAGACACATTTTCTGCATGAAATTTTTGAAGGTAAATTCTTAATGTGTCGGAAAGGAAAATTTATGAATTGGTCAAATAATCTGATGATTCAAGATTATTTGAAACCTTCGTTTTTATCATGATAAATGAATTATTTACCTTCACTTCATGTAATATTTACGAAATGAGTTTTGTTAGCTATGTAA
Source organism: Argiope trifasciata (assembly GCA_026543055.1). NCBI lineage: Eukaryota > Metazoa > Arthropoda > Arachnida > Araneae > Araneidae > Argiope > Argiope trifasciata. The sequence goes on along the minus strand of JAPMOQ010026698.1, from coordinate 422,358 downwards.
TGTTTACGAAATGAGTTATGTTATGAATTTTGTTAGTTATGTAATGTTTAAATTAATTATTTATCGTTACTTTTTTGAGTGCGTACACAAATGGAATAAGTATTTTTTTTTTACTGAAGAAAGATTAGGCCAGGAAGTAAATTCCTATCGTATTGTCATTATTACTTAAAGAAAAAGAGCATATTGGTTTGTAATTGTGAGGAAATGCTTAAAATTTTGTTTATTGAAGAAAATTACGTATACATTATCACATTACACTATTCTCTTATTTATAGTGCAAACTGCCTCCAAATATCAAAAATATTTCAGTTTCAATTATCTACTAATATTAGTGGATTTATATATATATATGTATTTATATATATATATATATATATATATATATATATATATCGCCAAGGAGACACAACAGATTCAGTAAAGAGACTAAATTCAAGATAGACGTTAATACTTCGTTGCGATTGTACGTAAATGCCATGCAAGTCATTTTCTGAGGTCAAATCTGACAACCATTTGCATTATTTTCTAGTAACATTATTTTAATTAGCTGAAATTGTCTCTGAGTCAACAACCTTTATTGATTAAACAAACAATATTTTAACTTATTTTATTTATTTTCTTAAAAAAAGCATTGCGTGAGTTAGATTAAAATTCTGAGATTTCCAAGGGAAAAACTACAACAGCAGACAATAGATAATTCAGAAACTGTACAGTGAAAGCCGACTTCAAAATAAACTACATTAACAGACAATAGATATTTCAAAAGCTGTACTGTGAAAGCCGAATCAAAAATAAAAAAGGATAAATCAGTGATTTATTGCCTACGCCTTTTGAGATTTAAAAAATTTGTTGCCTTCATATTTTGAGGCTCCAAAAAACTCAAGCTAAAACAATACCGTGTTCTCACATGATAATTATAATTCATAAAACAACTTAAATATCGATATAAATTTCTAAAATATCGATAACAAGTAACAGAATTAATATAATGAAGAGAAAAACTCTTTTTTCCTTTTAATGGTTTATGGGCATATATCTCAGACAACAAATATGCCAAGTTACATCAAAATATTCTTAATTTCAAAAAAAAATTACTGTCGACTTGCTTTATTAAAGAAAGAGCGCATTTTTATGTTATTCAGCACTTCAATCAAGTAAGAATTTATTCGTGGTAAGAAAAATTATGCCACTTAACACATCGCCAAAATAAAGTTATATCTCTCTCCAAATATGAATACTTAGCATGCACCAATGTCTCAAGAATTAGGAGATACTTTTCCTATTCATCCGTTTTCCTTGAAACAAGCGGAAGATCGTGTCAAAGGCTTATTTGTCATTAAAATATCTTTACGGAGAGACATTTCACCAATATTTGTTCGCATCGCCTTTATATTCTTCAGCATCGATTTTAATTTTCGAAATCTTAAATGTTAGTTCTAATTCTGTGCCTTCATTTATCAAAGCTTAGTTGGAGAATCGAAAATAATAAATGTCAATAAATAAAAAATAAGGGACTGAGGTTTTTTTTAGGAGGGGGTCATTAAAAATATTTAAACGAGTTTTATCCCTCTTTACTATCAACGCATGTGACATAAATGTTTTTCTGGTATATAATTTTTGTATAAGAATCCTTAATTTAAAATAGTATGTTAATTATAATAGTTAATCCGAGAGAAAACGTTTAGACGCTATCAGATTTTCACAAAATCTTTTTTTCTTCACATATAGTCTGTCCGCATCCTGGCATAGGGGTTGCCCGTCTAATCCGTGATCTGGGCCTCACGGATTCGAGTCCCGGTTTCGACATGGTTGTTCTTTCTTTGTTCTATATGTGATGAGTGTGAATGCATCCTCCTGTAAAAATGTGTTGTGCAAGCGAATGAGTGATGCATGAATGGCAAAGACGTACTCTTGGGCCTAGTTTTCTCTACTGAAACTGGTGGTGCACTTTAAGTCGTTGTCTTCGAAACAGCGGTTTATTCCAGTGACAAGTGCTATAAAAAACATCAAAAACACTTATAATTTAATTCTCTATTGAGGAGCTATAAATACCAAGAACATGCTCTTTCTGCTGAGTGTAAGACCCATGCTACAAGTCTGCTCTGGCATGGATCTACTAATTACAAATTACCAACTTATAATTAGACTATATATTGTTTTTGATAGAAGTCTAGTTTATCAAAAACGCATACACTATAATGTTCTTTCTCTATTGATGAGCTATGATTCTGCTGAGTGTAAGACCCATGCTAAAAGTCTACTTTGGCATGTATCCAACATAAAAGCCTGGTTTTTGTGGTGCCGAATACATCAATCTTGGGCACAGCAAGAATGGGAGAATGGATCTTTTCAGTGTTGAGTCGAGGTTTTCCACACAGAGTGATACTCTTCAAATCCTCATCTGGAAAAAGTGAGGAGCTCGCTATCCTCTATCCTACGTAAAAGAAAAGGACAGTCGTACACCACTGCAAGTTTTCAATGCGGGTACTGCCAATGCTCATCGCTATAGGGATGAGATTCTTGAAGCCTATGGGATGTTGCGCCGAGGTGCTTTTGGCTCATACTTCATGTTTATGGACGATAAAGCGCATTCACACAGAACCCAGATCGTTGATGATTTTCTTGAAGATGATGATCGACGTATGGAATGGCCATCGAGATCTCAGGATCGCAATCCTATTGAACATGTTTGGGATAGTCTTGGAAGAACCATCTCTCGTAACCACCCCTCCTAATACCCTCAAAGAATTAAAAGTCGGATTTTTGGAAGAATGGGCTTTGTTGCCCCAAGCATTTAATGACAGCCTCATAAACAACATGAGAGCTTGTTTTCTGGCACGCAAGGTGGTCACTTTCCAAATTAGACAGGCTTTTACCGAGATAAATGCGTTATCTCTAATGAATAGTGTAACACTTTTTGATATAACCGGTTTCTTAATGCCCAATTAGAATCTTTTCCACGTTGTTATGTTACTATGTTCTTTCTTCCATTACAGTGTACCTCTGTGCCAAATAACGTGGCAACACAGTGAACAGATTGTCATTTTTCGCAGATTTTATGTTTGTGACCTTTATTTTGGACATGAGTGTACTTAGAAAATGTATTTAATTTGAAAGGTGGCAAATAATTCTTGAATGTATGTTCTGTATATTGACTTTCATAAATTTGCTGGGAGGAAAAAAAACCAGCATTCATAAATTTATTTAATTTTTTATTAAAAAATAACATTTGAGGAGCGTTTGAAATTGATAAATACTATCCAGATTTGAAACCTTTTCTAAAATTAATGACGAACTTAAATATTACTTGTCTTGGATATTATCAAAGTACCAAAGTAAGAAAAGTTTTTGGCAGTCACATACAATTATAAAATAACTCATTGCAGACAAAATTTCTTTCTAAATTAGAAAAATGGTGCAAATGCCTAGGATACATCCGTATGCATAGATCTATATGTTTCGAAACTGCAATTTAAAAAATACATTTTAACTGAATTTTTCTTTTGAAATTTAAAAACAGTGGTAAGCAACAATATAATTTGATAACATATCATCTGATTTATTAGCTAGAACCACTGTTTCCTAATTTTATAAAAATTTGTTTAAACTCTTATTTTTTTAATTAAACTTTAAATTTATTTTTTATTTAAAAATAGAAATAATTATAAAATTTATAACATAAATTATCAATTATGAATAAACACTACAAAATAATACAATTTGATTGATGATAATAAAAATGCATCCTTGTTCCAAACTTAGCATAAGAGAAAGATAAATAATTTTTATTTTTTTAGCAAACTAACAAAAAATTAAAGTATAAAAAAACCAGTATTTTTTCTTGAATTTTAATTGCACAGTTTAATTATCTAGATAGAAAAAAAAACATTATCATATTTATAATTTTTCATAGTAATAAATGTGTTTTGTCTTGATCTTCAGCTAGGTAAAATTATTTATTCATTTCTATTTTTATTAGTTTTTAAGTCTTTCATTTATATCAAAATCTTTTACAATGCACATTATGAGACCTTGTATTCAAATTTCTCAAACTGAGAGTCAGATTGCGTTTTGAGATTAGCAAAAATAACAAATTAAAACTGATTGTTTCACTGATTGTAAAATTTTAAAAATTTGACAATCAATGAATCAAGATTTCAATGTCACCGCGGATGTACATATGTACGAAAAATCAAATTTCTAATGTATCAAGAAATATAGACTCCCCAGGGGGAGATACCTCGAAATGAGGAGGAGACGCTTCCGGCATGGTGGTTGGATCTCATCAACACGGTGGGTGTAATAACAGGCGTGGTTCTGGCCCTCCCATGGATGACGGGACGCACTCCCTACAGGTAGGGTTGTAGCGTGGTCGGTGGTAGCCCTTAGGGCTGAAACACAGCTACCGCCAGTGTTGCTGTAATGGCGGTCCGGTCATTCACTCTGGCTAGGTTATTCCGTGTGCCTTAGTGGAAGGTTGGATGTCAGTGATATATCAAGAAATATGAGTCACATTTTAATTATCGATTAAAATATCTCCAAAAACTTTTAAAAAGTAAAATTAGATCAAAGCATAATGAAAATATTATATTAAGTTCCTCCTTTGTTAAAGAAAATTCAGTAAATTTTCTTTAATAAATAATTGAATGCATTCATTCTTGTTAAATAGTTTATGATTTATAATACTCTCATTTTGCTGTATTTTAGGACGCCAACTCTAAAAATATAAAAATATTTAATTCCTTCATAATACAATTTGTTGCGATGAAACTATATATAATGGGTTCGAGCTAAATTTCATAAATTTGTTAGCAAGTTCCTATTTTAAGGTATCCGACTACGTCTAAAACACTTTTTATCGACCACATCGGCGAATCTTATACTAAAATACGAGGAATAGTTGCCAAGTCGAAATTCACCCCAGAATTAATAAACTCCGGTAAACTTGGGGGTCTGGGGTTTTTGGCCACGAGAAATCGATTGGCGCCGGATTTGAAGCGCTACGGTCAAGCAGTTCGGAGTTACAGATAGGATATTTTCAAACTTTATTAGTTCGCCATTTTGGCTAATAGGTTTCAAGCGGTAACGTGCTGCCATCTATAGCCAATATGGCGAACTAATAAAGTTTCCAGAAGATGATCCGGAACTCAAGGAACTTATCTCGAAATGGATGATCCATAACTCATGTGGTGATATGAACCCAAACGCTCCGTGCATGGTCAGCAAACATGGAAGAGACCAGTGCATATGGGGATTTCCAATGGAACATCAAGACATGACATTGCTGGTGGACGATGAAAAGCCAAGGTTTGACCGGTTATCTTTTCACCAATGGTTTCACAAATTTTCCTATGGCATGTATTGTTTTGATAAATCACAATTGAAAATTTAAATCTTCGAGTTAGCTTCGATGCCTGTTTTTACCGAGCGGAGCTCGGTCACCCGCTGGTTTTTAAAATTGTTGTTTATTGCAGTTCAGATTATCCACTTTTCGAAACAGTTTTTCTTCTGAGAAAAGGAAGACCTGACCAATCATCCAGGGGAATTTTAAGTAAAACATATTTTTCAGCTAAAATTTGTCTTTCACTTCAATTTAAATTTTCATAAAAATTCACCACCGTTAACATGTTATTTTAAAAACTGATAAAGGTATTCCCATACAAATTTCTGCGTGTGTTTTACATAATGTAGGCAATGAAATGAACCAAACGTTTTATCGGTGAAATAGGCTTTCATTTATAAGTGTTATTAGAAAAATTAAGTTGTAAATTGAATGGAAAAAATGCATATATGCACATACTTTTACCCTTAATTACTTTGCATCTTAAAATGTTTCTTAGATTTTGATTCATTTCATTCATCATTAGATTCTATAGCTTGTGTACAATGAAAAATAGGATTGATATATTACCATTCTGTTAATCGTCTTCGTTCAATTTCATTTGAATTTACTATAATTTTCCTATTTTGCAAAATATATTATATTTTCAAATGATTTTTTTTAAATATTTATAATGTTTATAATTGGCGATACACTTAAAAACAATAAATAATTTTGAAAAAATCTAATTTTTCAAAAAAAATCCATTGAACGTAATTGGATACCTTAAGTCACTATGGTCGCTCACAAAACTTCACGAGAACTTTTTTTTTCCTTTGAAATCCTAATTTAAAAAAAAAAGGATTCATTTTCAAACACAGAAAAGACAAAGAATTGATCTAAACATCAAATGACAGAGTTCTAAAGAGCTATTAATACAATTCTGGAAAGAAAACTTTGAGAGCCGCTCAATTCCCTTAAGAGTCGGATCATGGCCTAATCATCCGTTGGCCGCTAAAGAGCGTTAACAGGATATGGGCAAAGGATGCAGTTTTCCCAAACGGGATTAGAGAGACCATTTTTGCAGTTTTGCTCTTCATAACTGGCCGGTTCTGCAGTAAATAGAGTAGAACTTTTAATGCTTCGAAGTGGATGAGGTCAAATATATATATTTTTTTTTTACATAAAAATACGGAATAAACAAAAAAAATGAGCCAATCAGCCAGAATAGTCTTTTATTGTACTAAGAGAAGTTGTTGTTGTTTCTAGTGGCATATGTCAATGACAAGCCCACTGACTAAACGTGTTAGCGATTTTGAGACGAAATTTGTAAGCATCTCGTTTTTACAGTAACTCCATCTAGATCCAAGCGTTCGACTCAGCTACACACAAGTTATAACCTTTTTTACGGGGCACACTTTATTCATTCATCCACATATCGTAATTTATGCCTGGACCAGAGAATGGCCAGCTCTGATTCAGTACCTCCAGTATTATCACTCTCGACCTTAAGGACATCATGACCAGGACAGAAATATACGTGTGTCATCCAATACCACACATGCGGAGTTTTTGGCTGGCATGCACGAACTACCAACACAAGGTATGCCAATCTAACGCCCTACCAAACAGGCAAACCTAGATACCCTAATGAAAGTAAAAATATGTTTTAAAATACGTTTTTTCTGAACCAGTAGAAACCAAAATTTGGAAAAAATTACAATAACAATCATAAATTAACATTATAAATTTGATACAGTTAAATGATAACTTTTTTTGGATTATCGAGTTTTAATACTTCTGAAATTACAGGCCATCAGAAGCTTAACTACTTGTGGAGTCTGACTCAATAATTAATAGCTGTCAACTCTATTGATATTTAATATGTGCGCCATATTTCATTCATCCAGAAATCTCTGTTTTGTAGGAATTCGTGTTAAATAAAATCCGAACAATTTGACTTATAGATTAAACTAAGGCTTGCCAAACTTTAATAGAAATCTACAAATTAGGGATAAATACCAAATGTCCACGATGTACTTAAACTTTTACCATTTAAAGTTTTTTGATGGTTTACTTGCGAAATGTTTTTTTTTAATTCAGAAAAAAATGAAAACAGTATTCAGATTCGTCTGAATACCGAGCTCAGTTTTTTTTTTTTTTTAATGTACCGCGTTTTCTCTATATTTCGTAAGAGAGAAATTTAAAAAATAAATATGTGAAAAAATGAAAAAAAAAATCGAAAAGAATAATAAAGGCATATTTTAAATATTTTGATGTCAAATATTAGATTAAAGAGAATGTAAATACTGATCGGTTTCGTGTTTAGTTTCGTGATAATAACGTCCTGTTTTGACGTACAACTAGGGCTATTTTTTTGTCAGTTGACGAAGACGACACCTGAGCTCACACCTCCCTCTCCACACCACAGCACACCAGCTGGAGGACGTTTGGCCTGACCAATTTCACGTGCACCAGACCCCCTCACACTGCGGTTTTTCGTAGGAATCGAGTCTCAAACCTGAAACCCTCCGGTTCCGAAGCCGAGACCTTACCATCAGGCCACTGCAACCCCGATTGGTATGATATCAGGCATTTTGATTCTAGCATCATTAGTTAAGGGCTGTAGCTGGCCAATTTTCGAATGAATTTAGTACCGCGGTGGCCTGGTAGTAAGGTCTCGGCTTCGGAACCGGAGGGTTTCAGGTTTGGGACTCGATTCCTCCGAAAAACCGCAGTGTAAACGGGTCTGGTGCGCATGAAATTCTTCTGGCCAAACGCCCTCCCGCTGGTGTGTTGTGGTGTGGAGAGGGAGGTGTGAGCTCAGGTGTCGTCTTCGTCAACTGACCGTGGTTCAAAATCAGGAGATTCGTCCGAAAATAGCCCTAGTGTTTCTTTAGAAATAACTAAACTAAACTATTTGGACTGCATTTCACAAATTAAGAGGAAATAGTGTTCAAATACCTTTATTGCATTTGTTGAATTTACGGTACCTTTGATACGGCATCTATACTATGATATTTATGGTATCAGCTCTTTAAGGTATCCGACTACGTTGAAAATGCTGGTATTCGCCCACATTGGCGATTTTTTTAAAAAAAAAGTATTATTTCTTGTAATTCGGACTTTTTTTTTCCAAAACAGTTTTTTTCTTAGGAAAGGAAGGTCTAACTTATTATCCAAAAGAATTTTAAGCAAAATTTATTTTTCAGCGAAAATTTGTCTTTAACTTCAGTTTTAATTTTCATAAAAATTATCCACCATTCACATGATATCCCAAAAACTAATAGAGGTATTTACATAAAAATTTCAGAGCATGTTTTAAATAATATAGGCAATGAAATGATTAAAATTTTATTGTTTGTGAAATACTTTTTCAATTATAGATGTTTTTAGAAAAATTAATTAGCAAATTTATGGAAAAAATGCATATATACGTCTATTTCACCAGTAACTTCTTTACATCTCAAAATGTTTTAGATTTTGGTTCATTTCATTCATCATTATATTCTATAACTTTTGTACAAAGAAAAATAG
>JAPMOQ010026698.1:323510-374831 GCA_026543055.1 Argiope trifasciata | reverse complement strand
ATATATATATATATATATACAGTAGGCGGGGCTAACATTTTCTGGACCAATCAGGATAGTTCTGGATGTATCTCGGCTCCTAGTGGATCGGGAAAATTCTCGATGTTTCGGGTACTTTCCATTCTGTCGCCAAAGTCGCCGAATTTGTCGCCAAGTTGCCGAATGGTTGCCAAGTTTGTCGCCAAGCCTTGAGATCTCTGACGTCACACCCACTCACTATTCAGTACACATTACTGTCAATCTGTCTTCCTTACGATGACAGTATTAGCGCGGGAAAGCAAAATTACACGTTCGTAACAATATCTAACATCATATCATATCATAACAATATCATAATATCATATCATATCCAACAAACATTCTAATTCCTGCTGTTGTCATCTGTATTTCGAAGAAAATATATTGATTCAGGCATTGTTTTGGCTATTTGACCACCGGTGGTTCCAAGTTTTGAAGTTCAGAATAGTTTTCAATATCTTTCATGGAAAATACTAATAGGATAAAATGGTTATTTGTAAAGAAAACTCATGTTTATATCTAATTAAAAATAATATCAAAATACGCCAAACATTTACTTAAAATAAAACCTATCGCAATTCAAACATTAATTTGAAATAATTTCTTTGAAAATTAAAACATAACTTCGGAAAGGAAACTCGGTAGTATTGTCCTGATTGTAATATTGGCCTATGCCTCTCCTGCTTTAAAATTTATCACACAAGAAAAAATGACTAGTATTTATTTACATCATGTGTAAATGCAATAAAATTATGTCTGAATGCTTAAAACACATATTTTTTAAATTTCTCTCTTTGTTGGAAAGCTAACATTCAGTCATAATAGCCCTGAATGTTGATTTTTCTGATTTTTTTTTTAAATTTCAGGATAAAAATGAACTAAAGAATTAAAACTGAATGCAAATATTTTATATGCACTCAGTTTTGCAGTATTTTCCTGAATAAAAAAATAGGCACTTTTATGACCATTTTCTTCAAAATGATGCGACCGTTAGGGGGTTAATTGATTTATTCTGAAAGTGTTTCGTTCCACATTTCACGGAATAAATATCTCCTATTGTTCGCTGCTCTTTCAGGCTTGTTACTTTCGTCTAATTAAGAACCGTCTAATTAATGCCTCAGTCACTTATTATCACATGAGACCGTGATGATGTTTTCTTTAGGGGTTTAGAATATTGGAAGGCAACAAATAATTGAAAATCGAAATCACATAGGCAATGAATAAAGCGTAAATGGCAATGCTCATCAACAACTCTTAATTGCATGCATTTTTTATCTGCTTTTACCAATATTGTGTTATTATTAAGTAGACCTCTTAGGAAACAGATGTGCTTTTAAAAGGTTGTTATAGAATTATGACATCATAGCTGTTATTTTCATAGAATGTCAATTTTTGAAAGAGGAAATAAAATAATTCAATTTTAATAATACATTCAAAAAACTTCCCTCACGTTTAATAACAGTATTTTCTCTTTTTCCCAGTGGGAAAATGCCACTTCATTCATTATTATGTGGAAAATATGGAAGAATTTGACACCCGTTCTGTGATTAATTCCTTGTGAAACTGTTTCATGGTCTCAGAAATTAGAAAAAGGCAGATTTTATTAACAAAATTTCTTTTCATACTGGTTAATGACTTAAATTTGTGAAGATTATTATTTATTTATTAAATTTATTAATGACTTGGATCTATAATTAATCAAAATTTATTAATAGTAATAATGTTCTCACACGATAACTTGGAATTCGAGGTCTTAAATTTCTTTTTTTTTTCATTATTATTTACACATTCATATTTTCAGATGCGTGTTCGCGTTATGACTGTGCAATATTTTACCATTTTGAAATCTTAATTGTTAATTTATAGATTGGTTTAATCGATAATTTAGCTCCATCTACTGCATTATAGGGAATTAAAAAATTGTTCGTAAAATTCTATATTAATTATTCTAATTAATTATGAAATCAATTTTAAAATAAAGAAGTGCTTAATGAAGGTCCCCGTAATTAAAAAAATAAGAAAGAAATGATTTTTTAAAATTAATCGTTTAGTTTCTAAGATATTAATAGGTAGAAAAAACCCAAATTACAAATACATTTAAAAAAATTTAAACATATGCTCTAACATTTAAGAAGTATGACATGTACAAATTACATTTAATGTTTTTAATAATCCAATCTTAATAATCCTTATTAGCTACTTATTGAAATGATTCCCACTTTATTTTGATATACACAGTCACGATCGACAGCAATCAATGGGATTGATCAATTGTTATGGGTAAAAAACGATTAATTACATTAATCAGAAGATATACAGAAGGGAATTTTATTCGCATATTTTAATAAAAATAATGTTAATTTTCATTTAAATACTCAAACATGAAAAATCTCAGAACTTCTCACTTTATTACTATTCGAGAACATGATTCTGTTTCATTAGGAGGTTCTGAATGATTTAAGGCAACAAATAAATGAATAACGAATAATTAAATATTCTTCTGAATCAAAGGTGTTTTGCTGCATTAATTTTAAGCATTTTTTTTGTTTGCCTTAATTTTAGAAGTCGTTATTTTATATATTTCTATCGACGATTATTTTCTTATCATGTGAGAACAGGATCTTGTTTTCGTTTGGAGGTTTCGAATAATTCATGGCAACAAATAATTGAAGCTCGAAATCGTGTAGGCAATGAATAAAGCATAAACAGCAACATTCATCAACCTGTTTGAATAGCATATATTTTTTCCTGCTTTTTCCAGTATTGCATTATTAGTATGATGCTTTTTGAAAGCAGATGCATTTTCAAAAAGCTGATTTGCTTTTACCACTATTGTTTTATTATAACGTATGCCTCTTTGGTAGCAGATGCATTTTTAAAAGATTGACGTAGAACTATGACGTCGTAGCTGTTATTTCAAATCATGATGCTGTAAAGCATCAATGCTACTTTATAAAAATGAAAAAAAAAACCCTTCCATGATCTTTTTTTTCCTATGAAATTTCTTTTTCTAAATTACTATTTTCAGTGTAACAATGGAAAAAAAAATGAAATGCTTCTTTTTTTTCCCTAAAGTGATCGGTTTTATTTTGACATATATTCGTCGAACAATTACATTTTGTAAGAGAATTCGCTTCTCGCAGAAGGGTGCTCCTTTTTCTTTTTAACGACTGCATCAAAATGGATCCACTTTTGTTCTTTTCAGATTTAATTCTCAGAGGGACAAAAAGAGGAATTTCAGAGAAAATGTAGTCTCAAAATAAATGAATTCCAAGAAGAAAATTCTAATTGATTAGAGTGACAGTAACGTAAAAGAGCGAAAAATGTGCTTTAAAAAGAAAATGAAAAAGAACACAATCTATCTGCAAACTCATCTCTAGAAAAAAAAACGAATTTGATTCGAAAACTATTCTTTCATTGACGCTTTCTCATATTTATTTCGCCATTCAAATAATATTTTCTTTCTCTTATTTAGCTCTGGTTGAGGAAGATGTAAAATATTTGAACAGAAATTGAAGAGGATTTTTTTGCTATGTATCAGGGCTGATTTTCCTTTGTTGTCAGAAATTTCTTTCAAGACTTGATGCTGTGTAAAAGATATTTTTAGATTCAAATTTAACTGTTATTGATTTTCTAGATACATCAATAATTTACGCGATGGTGAAGATTGCTCCCTTGGATAAATAACTTGAAGATACAGGTTGTCTTTTCTGTTGCTTATCAGCTAACATAACAAAGAGAGACACACTGTGGCTTTATTTCGGAAGAGAGAGAGAGCCAAGATCACACTCCCCACCGGTCAAGTTCGCTTCTACTAAAAAAAATATTTATAAACAGGTAGCAATTGTGAGACCACGTGATTTTTACATGATTGGCCTCTAGCTCCGCCCAGGAAGATCACGTGGTTCACTGAATTCTTAACACTGTGAAATACGAGCAAACAAATTCGATTCTTTTATGCAGATCAAGCTAATAAATAAGTAAAAGATATTTCTCATAGCTATCATTTTGAGAATATTAATTTTCGGGCTTAATTCTGCTTTGCTTACCAAACTATTGGTAATTCATAATCTTTTCAGTGTAAAATGATTTTTAATCAAAATGAAATTTTAGTCAACTTTATTTCTCCATTTTTTTAATTAAATGAGTAACATAACTTTTTTTAATACTATTAAAAAGCTCAGGCTTTCGAAATAATAAGGCATTATTTCACCTGTCAAATGATTTAACAGCGATCATTATACTATAAATAATCTATAAATAATAATCCTGATATATTAGGAATGGAATCTACTTTCTGCATAAATCTTCCTAATTTTAACGTGTTGAAATAACAGTGATTGACAAAATATCAATAAGTTATTAGAATAAGACTCCTAAGTGATTACATCCTTTCCTCTACCACGTGCCCAGAGTTTGGTGGAATTGCTTGTCTCAAGGCATTTGATTGAGAATGAAAAGTCACACAAATATTAGGCCGCGTAAAAAAATCAGGATTATGTTTATATTTGGTTTGCATAGCGTTTTTCCTTCTCTCTCACTTTTCTTTGGCAAATTGTATAAAATATTTTTAACTTGCTGTGTAGCATTCAGTTAAAATTGCTACGTTCGAGACAGTCTGGTGCATTTTAAATCCGTCAGGCAACACGTCCTCCCTCTGATGGGGTGTGGTTTGGAGAGGGAGGTGCCAGCTCTGGTGTTGTCTTCGCCATCTGACCGCGGTTCAAAATGACGAGATCCGTCCCAAAATAGCTCTAGTGTTGCTTTACAGTTGGACATTAAAATAACTAAACTAAACTGTCTTTGCTTTTATTCCCGTTATTTATTTCCATTCAGAAATCACTTCGAAGTATCTTCTTTGAGAAAATGAACAGGAATGAAGGAGAATGTTTGTATTTGTTATAATTTTTTAATCGGATATTTGAGCAATAATTTTCTTCATTACGTAGCAGGCATACATTTCATCTATACTTATAATAAAGCTCAATGTGTGTGTGTGTGTGTGTGTGTGTGTGTGTGTGTGTGTGTGTGTGTGTGTGTGTGTTGGCGCTCTACAGGCCAGACCGTTGGACCTACAGCTATCAAATTTGGTACATGTATACCTTGGAGGTCCGGAATGTGCACCTCGGAGCCCTTTTTTCGAATTTTTAATTAGAATTTGAATTAATTAAAATTTAAGCGAAATTTCGACGTTTTTCCGCTATAACTTCCGAAAATATGATCGCATAAACATGATTTTTACATCAATTTAAAGATTAAAAAATTAGCCTTCTAATGGTATCAGTATTTTAATGTAAAACTAAAGCTTCTATTTTTAACGAATTTTTAAAGAAATATTTTAACCATGTTTTTTTAGAACGTGACTGGATAAAATAAAAGAATGCCGGAAATTCAAATAAAAAAAAATTATCGTCGCAAAATAAATCAACAGAAATGCAACTTTTAGCACGTGACTGGATAAAATAAAAGAAATATAAAATGTGATATTTTCTTAAAAAAATAAATGCAAAGCAAAGGTTTCTACAATCGTTTGCAATATCTATATCATTAACTCAATAAATCGTTATTTACGGTAAACCTGATTGAATTTAGACAGGATATGCATTGAAATCCCGACTTAATTGCATATTTTTGTAATCGTTTGCAATATTTGTACCATTAATTTAATGCTTTTTTTCCCTTTCTCGCTTTCTTTAAAAAAACATATTTAATATTTTGGCAACATCATCGAATTTTTTTTTAATATTTTGGAAGCGTAACAGATGGTTAAAACTGACTGATTTATAAAATTAATGAATATTATTAGGAAAAGGTGTACTTTTAGAACTTTCCGTCCATCATCTTAAAGAAAATATTAATTTCAGGTCAATCAATGCCCAGAACTACTTCAAAGCTAATGAATATGTGATTTAATTGAAAATTTTAGAACGCTTTACTCATGGCGAACCAGCTGGTCGCCAAAGGCGGCTAGTAAAAAATAAGAGCGCAACACGAAGTAATAAGGATTTTGCAATCCAAGCTTTTGGAAAATATCAAAAAAGTTTCGGAATTTATATAACTAGTTAAATATACAGAAGAAGTATTACTTAAGTGAATTATAAAAATGTTGCTTTTAAAAATTCACAAAAAATGTACACAATTTAAATGAGAAGAAAATAAAATGATATGCAAAAGAAACCGTTAATTTGACTTTTTACGCGAAATTTTGCTCGATATAAATAAACATTTTGTCCATAAATAAACATAAACATAAATAAACATTTGCAGATAATTACTCAAAATTATTCTTCCATGAATTTGTAAACTCCGTTCGAATTTTTCTAATTATTTTCAAACCAAAAACGAAAACAACAGAGTAACTTATGACAGCGGGATTTGAAAAATCGCCGATAAAATTTTCAGACAAAAAAAAAAAAAACTCTTGCGCTGCAAAATCTTCAAAACAATTATGTATAAAAATATTTTTGGAAATTTAGCATTCGTTTCAAAGTTTCCGAAAAAATTGTGTTCCAGATATCAAGATTCCAACATTTTACAGTGTTGCCTAAAATAAACTTTTCTGAGATCATCGTAAAATGCAAAGAATGTCAAAGGAGGAAACATTTCTTTGAAATGAAGTTATTTTCTGCTTTTATGAGTGAAATATTTTTTAATGTTTAATAAAGCATTTCAGGAATTCAATCTTCAAATACCCGCAGGTAATTTTTTGTCTTTGAACGGCTTTCAATATCAGTTTCTGAGTGGTGTTTTTAAGCGAGTTTACACAAGTTAAACGAAGCAGAAAATCTTAGGTTTCAGCACAATATTCAGTTTTAAATACCATATGTTTAAGTACCTTTTATAAAAAGGCATTTTTATATTAAACATTCTTATATCAGAAAAGCCTTTTTCATGCTTTTTTAAGTCCTTTTCTAAAGGAATTATAAAGGAAAGTTGAATGAATATTATATTTGTTAAGAAAGTTAACTGATGCACAGTTAGCTGAATATTTTATTTGTTAAGAGAGTCAACTGATGCAAAGTTAACTGAATATTTTATTTATTAAGAGAGTCAACTGATGCAAAGTTAACTGAATATTTTATTTGTTAAGAGAGTCAACTGATGCAAAGTTAACTGAATATTTTATTTGTTAAGAGAGTCAACAGATGCAAAGTTAATTGAATATTTTATTTCTTTTGTAGAGAATTGTTTTTAAAGAATGTTAAATGAATCAACTGATAGCAGGTTTTATTAGGAAGTAAATTCGTATAATTTTAGGCATCTATATAAATAAAAAAGAATGTTTGTGTGTATGTCTCTTATGCCTTCCTAAACCATTCATCCGATGGCGATGAAACTGGGTCAGCTTATTGCTTACACCTACGGGATGGATATAAGGATAGTACAATTATATAAAATTTAAAAAAAAATTGAAACTTAAATGCAGATATTTACCAAGGATTAATTTCCAAATAACTCGCCGAGGAGACAATAGATTCAGTAAAAATGCTAAATCTAAGATAAAGGTTAATATTTTGTAGCTATAGCACATAAATGTTATGCAAGTGTCATGCATGAGACCAACCCTGGGTTTTGAAATTTTAATTGAATGTTAGCGTTGTTCGAAGTAAATATCAAAAATATTATAATAGGAAAAAATTTACAATATCTGTATTTTCAAAAACTTATCTTTTTAACTATATTAATGATTTCGCGGTATAAATATAATTTTTCTGTTCGATCAATTTTGAAAGAAAATATTTTTATCGCATTTTCTAATATTAAATTTCAGAATTCCGAACGAATATTAAATCAATCACGAGATGCAAATTTTTTACAATACTAAAGGAACACAAAAATCTAATAAACAAAAATGAATATTTTTTATAAGTTCTGAATACTTTCTCATTGTCTCTCTTTCCTATTCTCACACTGTAGCATGTTTACCAGGGTTTGGATAAATAATCTTTGTATGAAAAATTTCTCATCACTCTCTCTTTATATATATATATATGAATCTCTTTTATACTATATATATGTATTTCTCTTATGCTACATATATATATATATATGATTATATCTGATACTATATATATGAATCTATCTTATACTAATATGAATATCTCTAATACTATTTATATGTATCTCTCTTATACTATATATGTATGAATCTATTTGATACTGCATATATGTGAATCTCTTTTATACCATATATATATATATATATGTGTGTGTGTGAATTTATCTGATACTATATATATAAGAATCTCTCTTACACAGTATGTATGAATCTAATATGAATCCCTCTTATATATATGAATCTTATTTATAATATATATTTGAATCTCACTTATACCATATATAAGAATCTATCATACTTTGTATATGAATTTAATACGAATCTTAGCTGTTGCACGTATACTAATATTCAGAATGCATGCAGCTGCAGAAATGAAAAATCAGAATGGTCAAATCAGTCACTTCTTCGGCATCACTCAAATGCTCGGGGACTAGCCACCGTGTCTGAAAATAAGAGCCCGTTATCACACAAAACCTGTTACCGAGATTGCGGTCAAATGGGCTCACCGTGACTCCCTCCCCCCACTCATTATTAATGGTGTCTTCGGAGGAAAGAACTCTTTCCACAATTGATAAACAGAACTGAATATCGTTTTCGCGTATTCTACCCATTGGTTGATGCAAAGTGTGCTTTCGAGCTAGTGCCATCGATTGCAATTCGCAATTAGCAAAGGTCGGTTTTTTTACTCTGAGCAATCAATAAGTGGTTATTGTTCTATTCAGAGTGAACAATTTGGTTTGAGTTTATTTAATCTGTGGATCAGAAGCATTAAAGTGAGAGAAGGGTTTCTTTCTAACGCGTTTGCTCTCATCATTTGCAAACTGTTATGCAATAAATAAATTAATGGATCGGATGCAGATAAATTTTATACACTCTATCGTAAAAAGCGATCCATTTATTGGCTAACATTTTCGCTTCTCGTTTATGAACTGCGGACTGCATGTCACCAAATAGGGCAATGCGTATCTGACTTTCAACTGGGTCAAATAATATTGTGATTTAAACATTGGAAAATTAAATTTTGAAAATAAGAGATTGAAATAATAAAATTTATCGCTGCATACAATTTCCCCATAAACCTATCAAAATGAAGTTCCCTTAGAAATTTTCATTTAAATGAAATTCTCTGCGCAATACATTATGAGATCAAAGAAATTTTGCAGGTGTAACTGCAAATTATCTAAAATTGATTTCCATACTTTAATGTTTTAAGAATTATTATTAAAGTGTTCGAAAATATTTTTTATCCTTTTTAGGGTTAAAAATAAATTTACGTTTCCGTTATCTGAGAGCAAATGTCGCCTATGTGAGCCAACTGTGAGTCAAGTCGCCAAGCGAAACGAATGACAAAACGCGGACATTTGGCGGAATTCTCTATCATCTGGCGTTTTCTCAGCAAAATAAGTGTTAAGAATGTCAGAATCATAAAATCGATTATTTTTTTAAACTACTTTCATTTTGTATTGTTCAAAATTACTACCAAACTCTTTTATATTTTATAATAACTTTGATTTCATTTTAAATTTTTAAATTTAATTAATTTTGTCTCATATTTGATTTATTTATATTATGTCTATAAAAATCAAAAATTGACTTGGAAAATTGCATCGCTAGCATTTATCTATGCCAATATTGGGTTGGCGTGACTGTATTCCAACAGTAAACAACTTCTTCTTGGTAACTATACAATTTCTATAATCCTTTCACAGTTAAAATACCTATATTGAATGATCCCATACCCATTTTACATCTTCGAGAAGAGGAAGAAAACGAGTTTACGAGTACCATTCATAAAAGAAACACATCTTGCAATTTAGCTCTTCAGCCATAACTTCAAAAATTTTAATTCAATTGAAACAAGATGTTCAGCTTCTAACTTTTGAAGATCTTAAATGAAATTTTCAATAGCGGTACTTTTATTTGATAGAAATGTCAATCTCCATGTATGTGTCCAAAAATGCGTACGGTTGTTGGTGGATGCAATTTCGAACAGTTCTTTTAATTATTGCAAATGTCAACGTCACCGTTATTAAAAGCTTTGTCTTCCTCTTCATCTCTTATCTCCCTCCCAGCGCCCATACATCGTAGAAAATAAATGATTGTTTCATATACATGTAAAACTGTTGAAAATTTTTTAAAAAATACCTTTACTAGCTCAGAAGTGAAAAACAAAGCATCCTGTTTCAGTGGAATTGGGACACACTGTATTTAGATCAAAGAAATTGATTTCATCATGTATTTTCTATGTTCATACTATTCATGTCTAAACCCCCTTTCAGTGTGTACCATGAATTTTGAATTATTCTATGCAATTACAGTCTGGAGTACTCAGATAGTTGTTGGAGGTGTGCCAATATTGGGGTTATACTGGTTTGGAGCTCACAGTTAAATTGAAAAAGAGAATTTAAATAGCTGGTAAACAACAGCCAATCAAAAAGCCCTATGCCTATCAGTCAGATGCGGAAAAAGCTAGACAGTCAAATATAAAGAGAAACATATGAAAAATAAAGGATTAGGCATAAAAAGGAAACAGGGAAAATTTTTAAATGATTCAAGGCGAATAATTTACATAATATTGCACATTAATCAGTAGACTGAACATACTTACTAGCATTGAAATTTACCGAAATACAGAAGTCATAAAAATAAATGTATGGATATAACTGTTTAATTTTATGAAATCTGTAATAAAACTTTTACCTGTATAGCATTTACATACAACATCTACGGAAGCTTTAGCATGAATTTTTCATCTTTACTGTATCTGTTGTGTCTCCTTGGCGAGTTATTTGGTGGTTAATCCATAGTTAACAGAAGAGGTAAATTGATCCGAAAATATTTTTTTAATACTTTAGACGATTGTATTATGTCTATAACCTTGGCATAAGTGCAAACTATATGCTGTCGAAGTTTTATCCAAATCAGATGAGCGGTGTAGCTTAATTTATTAAAATCTGTTGATATTAATTTAATAAAATCTGTTTACAACAACCAAAGCTTTTATCTAATTTAGATTAAATTATTCTCTTACTTTTCTCTGATACTAATGCAGTTCGGGAAAGTAAACTAAACAGTTTTCCACGTTATATGTTTCAAAATTTCTCAGAGAACCTTAAGCGTGTCTCTCAACAAAACCCTATATCTATATGCAAAAGCTTGAAAGAAAATATTTATCTGAAATCGTTGGTAATTCCGTAATTCGAAATGTGTCCTCAGCCTCTGCTTTACGAACATTATCGCTTTCAACTCATGGAGCAAGGAAGGAATAACTCTTCCAAATCAAAGAAACTCTAATTAAAACGCAAACAATACCATTTCACCGCGAAAACGGGAGGATATGGAGGTGACGCCTCCGTTAATTAGTATTTTTCCTTTCTCTTAGCAGGACCCTTTAATTAACATGTAGAAACAGCTGTCCCGGAAAAGAGTTTTCCACAAACAAGGAGGGAAATGCCACAGGCACAAACCAGATGGACTGGCAGACATCTAGATGTTTTCAACATCAGTTAATTATTTGGAATCTGTGGAATCTTGGATATTTTTATTGATTTTGTTTCTTCGATTTCAGCATCATTATTTCTTTGAGAATGCTCTTAATTTTAATCAAACATATTAGTCGATAGTTATCGGGACTGTTTTCTGTGTTTGTGAAGGTAATTGTCATTGCCAAGTCGGCTGACTGAAGAGCCATTTCTATTTAATCCGAATGTTTTGGGCCCCTTGTTTTTTCAGTAGCGCCATCTAGGGCTAAAAGTACGACTTAGCTACTCACCAGTCACAATCCTTTTTTACCGGGGGGATTTCATTTATACATTTCCTTCATTTATCCACAGATTGCCATTTAAACCTAGATCAGAGAACGATCTCTTCTGAGCCGGTAAGTCCAGCGGTAATACTCTCGACATGAAGGACTATATGACAACGACAGATTTACACATGCGCATGCCACTACTACATACGACGGTTTTCGATAGACCGGGTTTGAATTTACAACCCAAGGGATACCCTTAAAACCAAGTTACCTCTGCAGTCAGATGTCAGTAAAAGGGAATAATTCAAACCTGCGCCTTTTCCTTTGAACGGTTTTAGTCAAAATATGATACAGGTCTACGACTGTAGCCTGAATATTATCATTTAAAATCACAACTCTAATTTACTTCTTGTCAGGGGACGGGATATCCTGTTTGGTAGGGCGTTGTACTCGTATCCGTTCGGTTACAAATTCGAATCCGATCCGTGTGTGGTGATGACTGACGCACATGTAAATCTGCCATGGTCACAAAATCCCCCATGTCAAGAGTAATACCGCTGGTGGCCCTAGTTCATAGGAGATCGTTCTCTGATTCAGGTCTAAATGGCAGTCTGTGGTTGAGTGAATGAAAATGCATGAATGAAAGTTCGCCTAGTAAAAAAGGGGTATGACGCATGAGTGACAAAGTCGTACCCTTGGCCTTAGATGGAGCCACTAAAATAAATCAAGAGATGCACCCTATTGGCTCAAATTGCATTTTACAGTCACGGCTGGCTTGTAGAATGGCAAGTGCCATAAGAAACACTTCTTATAAAAATTATGCTTTGAAATCTGTATGAAAACAGAACGTGGCGACGCATACACATTCTTTTGTAAAAATATTTTGGTGAGGAATGTCCATATGCATTTATTTATGTGTTAATAGAATCTCAAAAATTTAATTTGTTTCATATACTCTACGAATATAATATATGTTTCATACTCTATACAGTCAGTCATCAGTGACTTACATAGCCTAAGCGGAAAGTTCAGTGCCAGCCAGTGATGTCTGATGTCATGCTTAACATGCTATTGGATTTAACCAAGAATTGAAGTGAAAAAGGAAGGTAATAATTTTGGAAGCAAATGGCAGCCTGGAAGACATTGAAGAGGACTTTTCATTCTAAAGTTCGCTTAATTCCATCTCCGGAGGCAGACATGCATATTTGCAAGCTGTGCGGACAAGCAGAATTGACGGAAAATACAGAAATTATTTTTCCCTAGTGTTAAATAACATATTTTGAGAGGGAAAATATTGTTTACCTTGCTTATAGACTATTAAGTTTTTCATAAGGATTTCTGTTCATGTGACTTTCAAAGCAGGAGAAACACGGGGATCTTTTTACAAAATTATTTGTTTCGATCAGCAACTATTATCTATCACTCTCATCATGGGATTCAGTTACTAAATATTTTAATGGGCATTTCTTTAATTAATTAAGTTTATAACATGAAATCAGATCTGGAAGTAAGAGAAAACTTTTAGAATGAAATTACTGCGGCTTAATTGAAGTAAATTAATTTGAATTTAAATTAGATGTTAAATATTATTATATGCATATAAGAATTTTTATGTTTTCGGCTTATACCATTTCAGAGTTGCTGGATTAATATTGCCTAGAAACGATACAGCAACATGTATAGATAGATAGAGAGCTCTTAAAAAATTTGATGAAATACAATAATTTCTGTATTAAAACAATATTCCAGATTATTCCACCGAAGTTCACAATTTTTATTGCTTTCAGGCTCAAGACAAACAGATTTAAAAACTGCAATAATTTTAAAAGAATTCTTTCATTTAAAGTCTTTATTTAAGTCTTTCTTTATTTTCTTCTTTTTTTCTTTCAATAATTTCCTTTAATTTTAATTTTTTATTTTCTAATTCTTTCTTTTTAAAAGAATTAAAGAAATTAAAGAATATCTAAAATGGAAAAGTTCGCTGAAAACTCTTGCTTGATTTTTAAAAAATACTTTCAATACTTCGATTTGTAAATTTTGTATACAATAAAGTGAAGAAATATATAATTAAACTGATTTGTTATGTTTCTGGCGGTCTTAAACTGCGGAACGATTTTTCTTCCTTTATTTATTATTATTATTTGTTATTATAAACTTATATTTTAAAAACTAGTGGCAACACCAACTTTTGACTCTTTTAATGTTTTGATTATTTCATGTATATTTCATTTGTTAAGCAGCATTGTAATTTTTTGTAAATAATTTGTCTTCATTCAGAGCTCAGAGAAGTGGTATTCTTTAGGAAGCAATAAGAACTATTTGTTTTGAAAGAATGAATCATTTTCTTCTGTTATCTCCTGCTTACAACTTTTGCGAAAACGAATTCTGAATTCGAAAAGAATAAAAGTAAAAGGAAGTTGTGTTCAGACTATGAAGGTGTATGTTTGTTTTAAATAAAACCAATTTTTCCATATCATGAAGTTGGCCAGTTCCGATGAGAGATAGAGTCTAAATTAATTAAGTTAATGTCTAGGACAAATATGCCCACTGCATTTTTATTTAAAAGACGAATCCTTCTTGAGGTAAAATCCTATTTTAGCCCACCTCTGGCGACTTTTTCATAATTTCGCCAATTTTTCAAAATTACGCCAAATTGAAAGTAATCGAAAGTACCAATAAGGTTAAATAGTTTTCTAACGGAGTTTAAATCAACCAATGAGGCTCCGTAGGGTTGCCGTATTTCTCTTTAGATGTTGTCAGGGTTGCCATTTTAAAATCATTATCGCTCCTAATTTGGCGAATTTTTAAATTGGCGTCAGAGGTGGGCTAAAATAGGATCGACCCCCTTCTTGATTTTTTAACAATTCCTGTAGTTTGAAGACATCCATCGACGTTGAAACAGAAACAATTAAGTCGATGTTTTGATCAAATCATAGTGATTTATTCCCGTCTCTTTCGTTATGCAGCAGGATATACTCAGAAAAACACGAGCTCTCTGAATAGTTTCGAATAAGAAAATACATTCAGAAGGGAAATAATTAGTTTTGCTGTCAAGTGACACTATTCAGTCTTCTAAATCCCTTCGGAGGGATAAACACTTGATCTCGCAAAGAGGATTAAGTCTTCTAATGCTTCTTCAAATATATAAAAACCTAGTAAACTTGGACTTAAAATCTGAGACATGGAAAAAATAAATACTCAGGTCTGCATTACTTCTGAAACAGAAATTTCTGAGCATTTTTCGCTTCGTTTTCCGGATTCTTTAAGTCAAAGTGGGCTGCACTTCAGGATTCATGAATTATTGAGCGAAAAACTTTCCAAAGAATGTGTATATTTTTTTTTGCATCCGAGTCTGGGATTTATTTAATATCATCTGTTAACTGGAATATACCAGGATCAATTTATGTTATAATAAGTCAATTTAATTTTCCGGTAAGATTCTAAAAGGAATATATTAGCAAATCCCCCAGATAAAAAAATTTCAAACAACAAGACAACATAAAATATAAACAATTAGACAACATAAAATTTCGAAAGGAAGAAAAAAATGAAATTAATAAAACGAAGCTAATGTAATTATGTAATTGATTCCTTGACACTTCCTAAGCGTAAATAATCGTATCGCTATTCAACGAGTATAACTAAGAACCATAACTTCTAAATATCTTTTGATACATTTACACTACTGTATATGTACTTCAAAGCATTTTCTGAGCAACTTCTTTGAATGATTTAGGGGGTCGCGGTGATCTAGTGATAAGATCTCGGCTTTGGAGCCGGAGTTCAATTTTGGGACTTGATTCCAATGAAGAGTGTCGTGAAAGCGGGTCTCTTGCACGTTAAATTCTTCGGGGCCAACCATCCTTTCGCTGGTGTGGTGTAGCGGAGGGTGCTAGCTCAGGTGTCGTCCACGTCATCTGACCGCCGTTCAAAATAAAGAGGTCCATCCCAAAATAGCCTTAGTGTTTCTTTATAACGGAACGTTAAAATAACTAAACTAAAATTGAATGAATTATGCTAGATCATTTTAGCACATTGTTATAACGACCTAATTACTCTCTGTCCATCACATGAACTCTGCTAGACGATCGTCTATGTTTACTTCGGGTGTCATAGAAACAGGTTACTGTAGTTCATTTCGCGGAGGTAGAAATTCATTCAAGTTTCTCAAGCTGGCACGTTTAGCGCCAAACTGGCGATATTATGTATTATAACATTTAATTGTTGAAAACAAATTTAAAAAAATCATTAAGATTAAATTTATTTGCCTACTCGCAATATTGAAAATATCCAATGTTTCTGTTATAGAGAGGAAAGCAAATCAAATAGAAAAACTAAATAATTATTTGCATAACTAACGACTGCGCAAGAAGAAAAAATTAAGAAGTAAATTCATGCAAGATAAAAAAATTAATCGTCATCATTTCATTTGATTTAAATTTATATGTTATTAATATAAAATTATCCGCAGCAAACGCTTCTAATTTAACATAAAAACATTAATTATTTAAGCGTAATTATTTCATTTGATTTAAATTTATATGTTATTAAGAGACAAAAATGTAATTATATGCAGTTAAATATTAACCAAAGAAAAGATTAATAAAATATAAAAGAAGTAAGCTAAGCGAATTTAAAGATAATGCAACTGCGACTAAAGCGAGAAGACGAACGAGCAACAAGTTTTTTTTATCGCTACAATTGACGCCAAGAACAAGAATACTCGCCTAGACTTCATTCCAATTCCACCCATTCAAAATGGATCTTCCCAACCGAAGCCGGTTTCTATGACGCCCGCCATAGACATTGACGATCGTCTAGCAGAGTTCTTGTGAGGGACAGACAGTATTTATCCTTAGCTAATGTTAACTATTTTTACCTTTTACCATAAGAATGGCGCAGTATGGCCAAGAATGGCCCTTGTGCCTAACCTTAGCTAATGTGCATCCTTCTCGACTGCATATATTTGTCTTTTTACATATTTGTCGTCTTTGTGATGTTCTGTCTTTCCGTAAATAAACGTAATCGCAATGTTTCCTGCTAAAGAACAGTTCATTGTTTTTCAGACCATACATCAACTACACTAAACGAACACAATGGTAAAATCTTTAAGAATATGAATGAACTGAAAACTGTTCTGCCGTTATCAGGAACTGAGTTTGAGTTCCGCGAGCTAACAGGGGTCACTGTACAACACATTATATGAAAAAACATTAATTCATCAGTTGAGGATATCCGACCCCACTCCATTTCTTTACCCAAGAGAAAGGTAAGAATCAACCACCACACCGTATCTCTTCCTCATATTTTAGGGGAGCCGGTTGGGACTATCATATACTGGTTCGGAAGGCAAGCAATCGCTTAAAATTCTTCATAATTTCGATTTATTCGTAGAAGTATAAAAATTTTCATTTAGCTAAAATGCCAACGAAACTAAATTATTTTGCTCACTACATCTAAGATGATTAAAAAATCAGTGTGAAATCCCAGACGTTGAGAAAAGTTATAGAAGCGAATTTAAAATTAAAACGAAAAAATTAAACTAAATTTAAACGAAACCAACTAGGTCGAAATTTAAATTAAAGCTCAATTCGGAATTACACACTAAAAGTTCACAAAATGAAAGTTGAATGAAAAAGAACCAATTAATGAAACAAATTCAAAATACTATAATTAAAGAAATGGTAAACTATTTGCCAATGAATGCTTAAACATATTAATTTTTAAGAGCACAATATTTTTGTGGACACAAACTACTATTTTCTAATTTTGAGTATATAAAACAGTTTCATAACGGATTAATCTTACAACAGAAGTGAACTTCTTCAATGTTTCCCACTTCAGAATGAATGAAGTGATATTTCCCCACTGGGGGAAAGAGAAATTTTTTTATGAAATCTGTTATTAAACGCGAGTAAAGTAAAAACTTTTATAAATTTTTAAAAATCAAATTATTTCATTTACTCCAGAAAAAAAATACATTTCTTCAAAATAACAACTATGTTTTCATAGTTCAACCTTTTTAAAGCATATCTGTTTTCAAAGAAGCATACGTAATAATAATGCAATACTGGTAAAAGCTGTTAAAAAATACACTCGATTAAAAGATATTTATGAATATTGCCTACGCTATTTCGAGCTTTAGTTATTTGTTACTTCCAATTATTCAAAAAACCCTGACGAAAAGAGGATCGTGTTCTCACATGATTAAAAAACAAATTATTGATGTTTTTGTGACAAACTATTGTAAAATACTTTGTATTACAGAGAACAAGGAATATAATTTCTATCTTCTAGCTGAACTAAAATAACTGCTATAAAGCATTGCAAGAACGAATCATCAATATTGAATTCGGATGCAAAAAGTACCTCTATTTGTTTTTCGTGGACGAAGAATGAGAGCGAAAAATGATCCATTAGTCGGTACAATAGAGATAAAGGCAAACTCTTGCCGATCCCATTCCCAATTCCGGCTCTTGGAAGAACTTTGGATTCCAAAATATTTTTAAGCGATTTATCGTTCGTTTTTATCTCTTTCCTTGGTTATTATCCGTAAAGGCGAGATACATTTTACTTTTGGAACTGCAATTAAACATTTACGCGTCAGCATTCATTCAAATGAGTACGGTAATGATTCGGCTTTTTTTTTTTTTTTTTCAAAATTCGAAATGGGCACTTCAGAATCTTCACCTGTATCGTGGAAAAAGTTGGAAAGTTGGAGAAAATACTCGCAAAAATTTCCCTTCTCATTAATGAAAGAAATACCTCCCGATTATGCATTGTTAAAATTTCTTTTTTTCACTCCCTGAAAAGCACTTTAATTGCTTTTTTTGTTTTAATAATGCAGCTTTCTCTTGTGCAGTGTAATTATGGAAACTGAAAGATAAGGTTAGATTTGATGAACGATAGAGGATGCAAATAACTATTGTTCGATGCCCAGAACGCGTTCCAAGACGCAAGTTTTTCTGTTGACTGGAATATAAACTATTGGATTTTGCATTATATTCATAACTATATCATGAATACATGTTTAAGCGAATAATGTGGAAAATTATATTAGTTACCTTTGACCCAACCAAACGCTCATGGATTAAAATCGCAAGAATGAATGACCGGACTGTCACAACAGCAACACTGGTGGGGACTATGGTTGAGTCCTAGGGGCCATCACCGGCCACGATACAATCCTCCCCGTAAGGGGTACGTCCCGCCATTGACGGGAGGGCCATATCTGCACCTACTATTGTATTCATCGGGTTAGCGAGATCCAACCACCATGCCGGAAGCAACTCATCCTCAATTATGAGGTGCCCTCCCCTAGGGAGATGATAATGTGGAGACCAAACGCCACAGGGAAGTATTGCTGAAGTAAGTGAAAGAGATGTGTTAATTCGTGATAAGAGCTCAGAATTAATTTCGTGACTGAAAACACATTTTGGAATGAACTGAAATCCATGTGCTAAGAATTCGGTGAACCACGTGATCTTCCTGGCAGGAGCTATCCGCCATTCACGTAAACATCACGTGGTCTCGCTGTTGCTGCTTGTTTATAAATATATTGCTTTTCACAAGAATTGAACTTGCCCCTCAGCCGGTGGGAAGTGTGATCTTGGCTCTCTCTCTTCCGAAATGAACCACAGTGCCGTTTCCTAGGCCCACTGCACCATGGAGTTTCCGTGTACCTTTCCTTGTTATGATATCAAATAAACACCAGGAAAGACAACCTGTGTCTTCAAGTTATTTCACCAAGGGAACAAGCTTCACTATCAGGTCAATTATTGCTGCATCTAGAAAAGCAATAATAATGAAATTTCATATAAAAATAATGTTACGAAGGTGTAGTTTTACGTTCCAGTTCTGATACTGTCATCGTAAGGAAGAGAGCTTTACAGTAATATGTATGGGATAGTAAATGGGTTTGATGTCAGAGCTCCCAGGGCTTGGTGACAAACTTGGCAATCATTTGGCGAATTGGCGATGAATTTCGCAACTTTGGCGACAAAATGGAAAATACCCGAAACATCGAGATTTTTCCCGATCCGTCCATTAAGAGCCGAGATCATCCAGAATGCCCCTGAGTGGTCCAGAAGATGTTTAGCCACGCCTTCCATTACTATATAATTCAGGCGGCTGTGGTGAGAGTCAAGTCAAAGCTAAGCTTAGTAGAAAAATGAAAGGAGCAGACCTGAAGAAGAATCAAGAGGAATCAAACTGAAGTACGATGGTCTGGTGTTCAACGAAGAAGACGAGAAGCGCGGAGGAGTTCAATCGAGAAGACTTGAACTGAGGAGACCTGAACGGAGGACTCCTGTGTGGCATACTCTGACGAAGCCTGTGTCATAGCCCGTTGTGTCGCCGTCGGGGACGGAGCTGTCCTGCACTGAGGAGTAGTCTCGTTGTGCAAAGTAGTGAATCGGCAGCGAAGGCAAGAAGAGACAGAGGAGTAGTTTCAACCTGTTCTGGAGAGACCTACCTGAGCGTAGAAGAGAATCCTTTAAAGATTCCCTCTCCGGCTGAAACCTGTCTGGCCGCTTTGTGAGCTGTGGCCGTTGTCATCCAGAATTCTGCTCGTAGAATACTATCTGCTGTGTGTTGTCCTGTGTGTTCGTCTCACCTGTACATAATGGCCTGTCAATATTTGTCGTCTTCGTGCTGTCCTACAAATAAACGTCAGTGTTGTGTTGTCTACTGAAACATTGGTCATTGCGGGTGTGTCATCATCTCATCTCTAACACCATACACATCCACTATACAAAGTAAAAATATTCTGTCGGATCCGTAACAATACTTTACCATGTACTTTCTCTTCTGAATTCGAGCAGATGGCCACCGTTGGCGAATAACATATTGCGGAATAGCTTTAATTCAATCAGTCTACTGTATTTTAAAAAAAAATGTATTTTCTTTGAAATAAAAGGATAAATGAGATTCCTTCTACGGTAATAAAATCCAAAGAATGCGCTTTTAGCAATCTTTATTTTGACACATGCATGTGATTTGGTTTTATTTTCATCATATTGTTTCCGATTGATCCCAAAGAAAATCTCAAAAATATGTCAATTAGAGGTGAAGAAAGTAATGGCATGCAAATAAAAGTGACATCATCAAATAGTTTTTTTTATTTTATTTTAAGTTACCCTACTTCGTTAGAAACACTGGCGATCGACCACATAGGTGATATTTTTATAATTGTTGTTTCATGTTTATCGGACTTTCTTCTTTCCAAAACAGTTTATCTTTTACAGGAAAAAGAAGGGCATGATCTATCATCTAGGGGAATGTTAAGCAAAACATGTTTTCAGCTAAATTTGTCTTTAACATCAATTTTTTCGAAATTTTAAATTCTCCCCGTTAGCATAACGTTTTAAAAAAACTAACAGATGTATTTACATAAAATTTCAGAGTGTGTTTTAAAAAATATGAACAATGAAATGAACCAAAAGTTTCATTGTTGGTGAAATACATTTTTTATCTATATGTTGTTTTAGAAAAACTAAGTTGTGAATTTAGAGGAAAAAAATTTTTTTCGTATATTTTTACCCAGAAATTCCCTTTAATTGATCATTTATTGCTTCATACAGATTTTTTCGATATATAAATAATATATATATCAAAATTGGTTCATTTTTGATGAGTTGTGATTTTTTGAATGACACAACTTATTAGAAAAATATCATTCTTCATAAAATTCGTTTTAAGATACCCAAAAGTAGAATTTTTAGTGAAAGTACCTCCAAAAAAATCCTCAAAACTAGAGAAATATTTCGAATATTGACATCTTGGTATCATTTGAAAGCTAAATAATCAGAGGACATTTTAAACAATAAAAGTATTCGGTATTTTGAAGGATTTTTGAAGTTTTAAGTGAGTACGTATAACGATTCTTATCGATTCGCTGCTGCTTTGTACATGAAACAAATATTTCATAATATTTAAAACAAGACTGATTTATGCCTACTTTTCCATATTAATGGAGATTAATATGATTCACAGCTTGAGTAAAACTTGATTGAAAACATCCAATTACGATTATACTTGAATATAGAGTTTATTCTAGATTTTCATCCAGTTCCGATTTCTTCATTACAAACTGAAGTGGAAATATTTTTTAAGGCTTTTCTTGCAGCTATAACTCCTCAAGTTGCTTCTGATAAATCTTTTATTCCGACATCTACAACAATAATTCCAAAAATGCACCCACACTTTGTATTACAATAAAACAAAAAATTAATGAAATATATTAAATATCTATTATTCAAATTAATTTTGTGCAATTTCTCTGGCGATCTGGTAATCATATTAAAGCTAACTTGCTAAGTTGCGCCAACTGATATTTTAGGGAATTCTCTTTTCGTTTTGATAGCAAAATTCTGTTAACAACTGTTCTTGAGGTATCCGACTACTTTGAAAACATTGATTACCGACCAAATTGACGAATATGTTTTTCTTGTTATTTCTTATAGTTCGGGCTTTCTTCTTTCGAAAACAGTTTATCTTTTCTAGGAAAAGCAAGGCCCGACCTATCATCGAGGGTAACTTTAAACAAATCTTATTTCTCAGCTAAAATGTTTCTACAATTTTAATTTTCTCCAAACTTATAAGCAATGAAATAAACCAAAAGTTTGATTGTTGGTGAAATACCTTTTCATTTATTGGTGTTTTCAGGAAAACTATGTTGTGAATTTATAGAAAAAAAGTCACATAGGAGCATACTTTTACCCATCACTTCTTTGCATCTCAAGATTTTCTTAGATTTTGGTTTATTTCATTCATCATTATATTCTATAACTTGTGCACAAAGAACAATGGGATCGCTGCATTACCATTTTGTGTAGAGTGTTAACCGTTTTGATTAAATTTCCTTAAAATTGACTACAAATTTCTCAAAATGTATTATATTTCCAATAATTACTTGTATTTATAGCATTTTGTATTATAATTGACAATATATCTAAAAACCATAATTTTAAATACTATTTTAAAAAATCCAATTTTTCAAAAATTTTCTGTCACACGTAGTCGGATACCTTAAACTGTAAATTTTATATTTTATGCACACAAGTTCCACGTGTGTGCGTACACTTTCAATCACGAAACCGATTATAGCTATTGTATTAATTTTCTCTCAAATGAATATAATTTGCGCTCTCGCCTCATTTTTCTTATCTACAATACTTCAAAGCGTCGTTTTCTTTATTCTGCACTAAGCAAAGCAGAAACAAAAAAAATGATATGAAACAGGACTCGTTTCTATTTCCTCTATTGTTTGAAGAGATCTGGGCACTCCCTAGACATTAAAGATAACACCTCCCACTTTTTAAATACAATCTTTATGACACCCAGAGGGACCATGAAAGTCTTGGACCCCCTCTAACACTCCTGCGTGTTGTTCTCGGGGGAAATTAAAATATTTCATGATCCGGGGTCCATCGTTAAGGGGTTTTCAAGTGTCAAAAGTTCACTAGAAAGGAGAGGTCATTTATTTTGGTATTTTCACTAGAAAACAAACTGTTTTTTTTATTAAGCTCTATATTCTTTTAAAGATTTATGAGAGATATTTTTATCCAGGACTGGTGTGTTGGGAAATTACCGCCTGGTACTTTTTAGGAAAAAACGGAAATCTCATCCCACATTTTTTCTCTCTAATGAATTTAAAATCGTGCCATTAGATTTCATTATTAGTTTGTTTCATTGCAACGCTCTGCAATGAAAGCTTATATTTTTATGACAACCTGGTACTAGGCGAGTTGCTACAGACAAAAAAAAACGATATTAAATGCAATTAATCAATCATTTGACAATGATTTATCGACGTAGTATGAACGGTACGACAGTTTATACAATGCGAAGAAACACATATTCATCTTTATGTATTAGATTTGTGTATTCCTTTAGAATTGTAATATTTGGTATTCTTTCAGAATGGTAATGAAAAAATTGGTTATTGGATCTCGTGACTCGTTTAAGATTCGTGATGAATTCTCGAGTTTAATTTCAAAAAAAGTAATTAAAATATTTTATTTTAAAATGGAATATATATATAAAATATATTCATATCATAAAATTGTTAATATAGTTGAAAAGTTAATTCTTGAAAGTTGGGATGATGCAAAATCAGTTTTCCTACAATATTTTTGGTAGTTACTGATAAAAACGCTAACAATTAATTAAAATTTAAATCCCCCATGTTTGGTATCCCCCAAACTGTCCTGCATAATCTATAATAAAGTGGTTACCTTTGAAAATGACTTGCATGAAATTTGTGTATTATTGCTACAAAGTATTAATTTTTCACTTGGATTTAGCATTTCTACAGAATCTATTATCTCCTCGGTGAGTTATTTGGGGATTAATCCTTGATAGATAAATGAGGTTGAGATCCGACTTTTTTAAAAAAAGTTTAAGTTAATTGTACTATCCCAATAACCATCCAGTAGGAGTAAGCAATAAGCTGACCCAGTTTCATCGCAAACGGATGAACGACTTAGGAAGGCATAACAGACATGCAGACAAACATTTATTTTTATTAATATAGATATCATTCAATATTCAATAACTATTCGCATTTTATGTTATCTTTTCCTCTTCCAAAAATTACCGAGTCATCATCTTGAAATTATGCATACACCAAATCGTATCGATCACTTCCTTTTAATTCATTTTTTTGTTCTATTGTAGTTTAGCATTAGTGTTTTCATGGAAATCTAACGCATGTAAATTATTTTCTGGACAAGTTACTCTTTTCTTTTCTGTCAAAAAGCACAAACGGCCTTTCAACGCAATATTTTTACTTCAATTCACATACTGCATATATTCACCCTACGAGAGTAGCCAACTTTAAACATTCTAGCTTACTCTCTAATATAGTTGAATTTGTGGTGCCTAATCCTGATCGCATCCATTCACTGAAGTATTATTTTTTGCATCACGTGCATCAGCGGAAATTTATTTGTAGGCGGCAGGATTTATTTGTAGTGATTTTAAAAAAGATTATCCTCATTGACTCTTTGTATTTTCGCACTTTTTCTTATAATGTATCTAAATATTTTTACGTATGTGTTGTTCCGAGCTGGCAACCGGAAATTGCTTTTTTAAATTACTGTTTACTTATTTTTCCGTTCATAAAGCTGTAGAGTCGATGTTATACCAAATGATTTAACTTGCTTAATTCTCCCATATGCATTGCATAACATCGATTATCTCTACAAATTTAAGTTTTAAATACATTTTAGTATAGTACTAGCCGCCTTTGGCGACCA
The DNA here is from genome assembly GCA_026543055.1 of Argiope trifasciata. Lineage (NCBI taxonomy): Eukaryota > Metazoa > Arthropoda > Arachnida > Araneae > Araneidae > Argiope > Argiope trifasciata. The sequence continues at coordinate 349,744 of JAPMOQ010026698.1, read as the reverse complement.
GCTGGTTCGCCATGAGTAATGCGTTCTAAAATTTTCAATAAAGTCATATATTCATTAGCCTTGAAGTAATTCCGGGCATTGATTGGCCTGAAATTAAAAATGTTTTTTTCCGTTATGCTGCCAAAATATTAAATGATTCTTTAAAGAAAACGAAAAAGGAAAAAAAAATTGAATAAATGCAAAGATGTTGCAAGCGATTATAGAAACCTTGGCTTTGCATTTATTTTTTTAGAAACTGACACATTTTATAATGGAAAAAAATTATTGTGTTAATGATACAGATATTGCAAACGATTATAGAAATATGCCATTAAGTCGGGATTTCAATGCATATCCTGTCTAAATTCAATCAGGTTTACCATAAATAAAGAAGAGTTGTTGAATAAATGATTTAGATACTGCAAACGATTATAGAAACCTTTGCGTTGCATTTATTTTTTTAGAAAGTATCACATTTTATGTTTCTTTTATTTTATCCAGTCACGTGCAAAAAGTATCATTTCTTTAGACTTGATTTACGATGATAGTTTTTTTTTTATTATTTGAACATCCGTCATTGTTTTCTTTTATTTTATCGAGTCACGTGCTCAAAAAAACATATTCAAAATATTTCTTTAAAAATTTGTTAAAAATAGAGGCTTAAGTTATACATTAAAACACTGATACCATTAGAAAGCTAATTTTTTAATCTTTAAATTGATGTAAAAATCATGTTTGTGCGATGATATTCTCGGAAGTTATAGCGGAAAAACGTCGAAATTTCGCTTAAATTTTAATTAATTCAAATTCTAATTAAAAATTCGAAAAAAGGGCTCCGAGGTGCACATTCTCAACCTCCAAGGTATACATGTACCAAATTTCGTAGCTGTAGGTCCAACGGTCTAACCTGTAGAGCGCCAACACACACACACACGCGCGCACATACACACACACATTGAGCTTTATTATAAGTATAGATTACTATACATTTTAGATACATCTCATTCCATTGAAACCGAAACAGAACACAGATACAGAAATAAAATTAAGTCCAAAAAATCCCATATCAAATTTTATATATTAAACTGATTATGTTTTCGAATGATTGGATTGACAATTTTGTAAATTACAGACCGACAGTCGGTCAACTCTTTTTTGTATTTGTCTCAAAATTTGATAAGTGCCCATCATTACAGATCTTAAATCTTTCTAGCGATGTTGCTCTCTTTGTTTTGAAGTTATTGTTCGAACTTATATCTTATAACAACCCTGAAGAAATAACTTTTTCTGTTGTTGCTGTTGTTTCTAATGGCACTTGTCATTGACAAGTCTGCTGAGTTTTAAGTCACCGACATATTTAACCGACCGTTTTGAGTCTCTTTCTTTTCAGTATCTTCATCTAGAGTTAGTATAGTCAAGCGTCATAACCCTTTTTACGGGACGGACGTCATTCAAACCTTACATTCGCTTACACAGATATCGGAATTTAAACCAGTATCAGAGAAGAATCACGTCTGAATAAATACTCTCAATAATATTACTATCGTCATGGATGACTTTGTGACCACGACAGATTCATGTGCGTGTGTGGCGCTAGCCACCACAAGCATACGAAGGTCATTAGTCGATGGTTCACGAACTCGCAACCCGTAGGATGCTAATCTAATAGACTACCAACCACGCTGCTTGGGTCTAGACTCTTTTTGAATAGATTTTGCACAAAATGTGATAGAAATCTGTAAATTTGGAGTAAAGAGCCTATGGGAAATTTCATGTGTCTGACACATAGTTATTCAATTTATCTTGGCCACATTTTCATGAAATGGCACACAGATAGATAGAAAGTTCTCCTAAAAATATGTTTTTCGCTCATAGAGGTCTAATACTTGAGTTTCGTAAGAATCTCAAGTCCACTCTTACATTATCACAATCTTGCAATATTTTACTACATAACATATCAAGGAAAATTTAATATATTTTTACCAAAACGATAAAATACTTAACATAAATATTTATTAAAAGAGCACCTGTTTTTAGTTGAAATGGATTTTAGTTTTCAAATTTATTTAAGTGTTCTTAAAAAATTCCCATGGCAGAAAGTCTGCCAATACAACTTTTAATTTTTCTTTTCAGAAGTGCCAACTACAACAAACAAAAACTGTTCTTTCTGTAGATCTTATGAATTGAAAATTTAATTTTAAATCTGTCTATAAAAGTTATTTGATAAGACTGATGGTGAATGTTTATGCTGAATAATCATTTTATTGTAAAGATGTTCTATTTAAAATAGAAAACGTTAAAGCTAATATTTGTTAAGTAATAAAATTCGATTAGCAATATTTATTTTTCGTTTTCCGAACTAACTTTCCTCTATAGCCAATGAATAAATATATGCAGAACATTTTGAAATCAAATTATGATGAATTCATATCAAACATTTAATTCCTTTGAATCAATTTATCCTTTTCTTAATTCTGGAAAAATATTCTCCTTGAATCAATGCTTACTGAATGTTATTCTTTTTGTAAAAAATAAACAGTCAAAACTTGAAAAAATCCAATACATGCTTCTCTGTCTGTTAATTCCCAACCAGTTTATCATCAAGCTAATTGGAACAAAGCGAAGAGAAGAGAGTTATGAAAGCTTCTCTGAATAAAATAATGATGTTCATCTGAAGCTCTAAAACAATATTTGTCTGTTTCTTTGAGACAAAAATTCACTGATTTAGATAGCATGAAAATTACCTTTTTAGAAGTTTGTTAATAAAATTGAGCATTAAATTTTAATTTTCTTTCCCACTCTTTTTCTTATTTATTTTTGCGTATGTTGAAATGGTTAGTTTGACTTCAACCTCTTTGAATTGATAACTTTGCCCTTCAAAAACGGATCAAAAATATTATTTATTAGCTATTACCCGCGATGTGTTCACGTGGAAATTTTGTTGTACATGTACAAAAAATTATCAAAAAATGACAAATAAAAATTTTTTTAAAGTAACCTATAAACGATACCTTTGCTAGCATATACGAAAAATAAATAACAGAAATTCAATTTAATAACAGAAACACACAACGAACGTAAACGTAACGTAACGTTTTTTTTTATATTGTACACCTGGAAGAAAACAAAACAGCAAATGAAGTTCGGTCAAATCCATTTCATTTATGGATCGAGATGGAGATAGCTACAACAGTATTGTGCACATAATGTTTTAGCTGTTTAAATGAAAACACAGCTGTCAACAATCACGAGCGAACTTTCAACGTCAGTGGGTTTAACGTAATGTCTGATTAGAGATTTTTTTATTTCCTTTATTCTGTTTTCTTTTAATTTAAAGGTACTTCAGAATCCGAAAGATCGATTCATTAATAACATTTGATTTTCCATACATCAAACACTAAATAAATAAATATAATCGTTTGAAATAACCGGTCGACATTCTGCTAACCCTTACCTCATGTCTGTTGGAAAAAATAATGCTGGAACCTTAGTTGTCTCTAGGGGGATTTGATCTCAGCTTTTTGTGAACGTTAGTTTTTAATTAATGTAAATTGAACCACTCAATGAACCGGAATAAACTGTAGGCTATGTTCGATTATGGACTCTAATCTATCTTTGTGCTAAATTTCTTCCCATTATGTTCAGCCGTTCTGACGTGATTAAGTAACAAACATCCATCCATCTATCCACACTTATAATATTAGTATAGATATCACCATTGATGCATCTCAAGCCATTAAAACTTTTCATTTTAAATCTATGAATTTGAAAAGAATGAAGAATTATATGTAATGAATTCCAAACCCCACGTCTATGAAAATTACTTCTGTCTTATCAGCATCTAAAATTAATATTAAAAAGTTTCTTAAATCCAGAAAACCAGTTTCATTTTTGAGATAAAACGCAAACGAGATGTGACAGAGAGAGCCAGCTTCTGTGGAAATCTTTGGAGTTTTTCTGAAAATTAAATCTTATTTTTTCTTCTTTACGATGAATATATTTTGAGATCATCTCACTTTTTTTTTCTTTTTAATTCACTTTCGTTTCCAAAAAAAAAATGAATCCATTTTCTAAGCTGTTAATCGATTTTGACAGATGGGAAGACATTATAAATTCAAAATATTTCGCTGGAAAAAGATTGAATTAGAAAGCTTTGATTCCGAAAAAATATCTGACAGCGCGCATGCGTTCATTTAAGTAAAGCGTGAAGATATTGAAATAGCTGTCATAAAAATAAAAATAAAAATTGTTCCTTCATCTTTAGTTTCGTGAACCATAATGTGTTTTTTTTTGTTTGCTTTATTGCAAAATTTTAAAAAAAATGCCGAATGTGCTTTATTTCGAAAGTTAAATAATATTTCGCAACACTTTTTTTTATTTTACTATTGACGATTAAAAATACCTTGTGCTCATTTAAATTAAGTTCCTTTTACTTTTTAAGAATAAAAGTACCTTGTGTTCGTTTAAGAAATCCAACTACTTTGAAAACACTGGTATTCGACCACATTGGCGATTTTTTTTAAAAAGAGTTATTTTTTGTAATTTGGACTTTTCTATATCCAAAAAGTTTGTTTTTCCATAGAAAAGGAAGGTCTAACCTATTATCCAGAGGAATTTCCAGAAAATTTTATTTTTTAGCTAAAACTTGTCTTTAACTTCAATTTTAATTTTCATAAAAATTATCCACCATTAACATGATATCCCAAAAACTATTAGATAATTAATAGTTTTAAATAATATAAGCAATGAAATGAACCAAAATGTTTATTGTGTGTGAAATACTTTTTAATTTATAGGTGTTTTTAGAAAAATTAAGTTGTGAATTTATGGAAAAAATGCATCTATACGTATATTTTTACCCGTAACTTCTTTGCAACTCAAAATGTTTCTTAGATTTTGGTTCATTTCATTCATCATTATATTCCATAACTTGTGTTCAAAGAAAAATAGGACTGCTACATTACAATTTTGTGTAGAATGTTAACCGTTTTATTTAAATTTCACTAAAATTTACCACAAATTTCCCTATTTCTCAAAATATATTATATTCTCAAATAATATTTTTGTATTTATAATGTTTATAATTGGTAATACATCTAAAAACCAAAAATAATTTTTTTTAAAAATAAAATTTTTAATTTTTTTCCTTCGAACGTAGTCGGTTACCTTAAGTTTAGTTTCTAATATTAATTTTACTGTTAACGATTAAAAATACCATGCGTTCATTTTACTGTTAACGATTAAAAATACCATTCGTTCATTTTACTGTTAACGATTAAAAATACCATGCGTTGATTTTATTGTTAACGATTAAAAATACCATGCGTTGATTTTACTGTTAACGATTAAAAATACCATGCGTTCATTTTACTGTTAACGATTAAAAATACCATGCGTTCATTTTACTGTTAATGATTAAAAATACATTGCGTTCATTTCAGCCAAGTTCCTTGTTTTCATGTAAGTTAAGTTCCTTGTGTTACTTTTACTGTTATCGGGTAAAAATGCCAAGTGTTCATTTAAGTGAAGCGTTAAGATATTGAAATAGCTGCCATAAAAACAAAAATAAAAACTGTTCTTCATCTTGAATTTCGTGAACCATATTGGGAATAACTTATGCCGAATTTGATTTATTTCGAAAGCTGAATAAAACTTCACGGCACATTTTTATTTTACTATTAATGATGCTATTAGTAACTAATAATTAGAAGTGACCACAAGACTGTCTTTTTTTGCATAACTTCTTTTTATTAATAACTATACACAAACTACTTTTTGCGGTGAGTCATTGACATAATACATGGCTGATACACTTTCTTAAGCATAATACACTTTCTTAAGCCTTACAAACTGAAGATGTTTACATCTTCTGGTGGGGGGGGGGGACTGTAGGACCGATGCAGGCCATTGTTTTAATGAACCCCTGAAAGACTTGACCGGAATGGCCAGTAGCGATTTTTGGTAATATGAGGCCTGATGGTAATACATGCGTACAATAATTTGGTAATTATTGTACGCAATTATTGTTTTTAACATTATTATAATTACGTTTGGTAATTATTATTAAAATTACAATAATAATTTAACAATTATTATTGTAATTATAACAATGTTGTAATATACAAACTATTGTAATATAATAATATATATTGTTATATTACAATAATTGGTATAATTGGTATCGGTATTGTTATATATATATATATATATATATTGTATTATTGTTATACCAATATTGTAATGTAATTAATTGCATTTGGTAATTATTGTTTTTGCGTACAATACTTTGGTAATACATGCGTTCAAATATTTTGTGGTCCTTACATTTTAAATTGTATTGTTGGCAAAAAATGTAGCAAGATAGTTTTATTCCAGTTTTTAACTTCATCTTAATATTTATTTTTGTGGTATCGTTATGTATTGAAAGACAATATTTAATGCATTTATATGCATTTTTAATGCATTTATAGCTTCTTTTTTATTGTACAGGTATTATGCGTTTTGGAAACTCAGTAATTATTTTATGTTGTTGTCTAATGCCACTTGGTCATGCCAAGCCCGAATGAGCGGAGCTCTTTCGAATGAAGGCAGAAGTGTGCGCCTTTCGTTGTGAACGAACACCGTTCAGGTGAAAGTAAGACTTTGCTCCAACACACACGACACAACCCTTTTTTAGGGGGTGGTCGAACTCATTCATACACACATTCATCCATTTGCAAGTCAGAATTGAGATCCGAATCAGAGACCCACTCATCCTTGATTCAGTACCCCCAGAGGTTGTGGGAACTTGGAGGACTTTGCAGTCACGACCTGTTTAACGTGCTCCAACTGCCATAGCCAACATGGCGGTCTTTGACCAAGAAGAGGACAGAACTCGGGACCTTTCGGTTTCGAGACTGGTGCTCTACCAGCCAAGCTACCACGGCCTAATTTTTTTTATTGTATCTAGAAGAATGAATCTTTTAATTTATTACATACTTTTCATTTATAGCTCCTGGCTGCGGTTTCCTGGTTGGTAGAGCGTCAGTCTCGTAACTGAAAGGTCGCGGTTTCTGTCCTCGTCTCGGCCAAAGACCGCCGTGTTGGCTAATGGCAGTTGTCGTAATGGCAGTCGTAATATGTCACGACTGCAAAGTCCTCCAAGTTCCCATAACCTCTGTGGGTACTGAATCAGGGAGGGATCGGTCTCTGATTTGGATCTAAATTCTGACTTGCAGATGGGTGAATGAGTGTATAAATGAGTTCGATCGCCCCCCAAAAAGGGTTGTGTCGTGTGTGTGAGCTACAAGTCAGACTTCATCCCTCTGGGTGCTCAGGGGTCTTTACCCTCAAAAGCTACTGCCCCCCCTTTCCGTGAAAACGCGGACACGACAAAATTTAAAGCTACTGTCATTAAGTTCTTTAGCGAATTTCATTCTTTATTATTCCAAGGGAAAAAATGTATATCAAGATTAGTTATCCAAATCCTGGTAAGCAGGCTACAGTGTGGGAGTTGGAAAGAGAAACGATGAGAAAGTATTTTGAACTTATAAAGTTCAAGAGTAGACGTAGCGATTTGATTCCCGGAAGAATTTTACTTAACACTTTTATCGGTGAATGAACACTTTTTCTCCGAAGAAAAAGAAAAAAAAATGAAAATTCCAGGAATCATACAGAAGAGGAAACATGAGCAATTATATTTGCTTTTGGCTCAGCACTGTGATACTCATTCAAGTAGATTTTGAGGCCCCTTTGTATGTCGAGGCAAGAGGGGTGTTGGGATTCCTGGCACAACCCTTTATGGTTCCATGGTGATGTAACCCATTCGCGCACCTGTGCTGGTGACGTCAGGAAAGATTACTCTGGGATCATTCCCATAATCCCATAGTAACAGATGCTAGTTGAGTTTCAGTTTCAGGTTCGGAGTTTGTGGATAGATGATGCGTATAAGATGGAATCGGAGAAGGTTGTATATTATAGTAAGAATTCGTGCACCTAAAAGGAATCCTCGTCCTGCAAATGAAGCAGATGAACAAAAATACAATGCCTGGATTAATGTTGTCGGTGTTTATGACATTCTAATTCATCTCGGAATATCTTGGTTCTGTGTCTTTCAGAAAATACCGGAATGACAAAGGGAGACGACATTTTCTCTTAAATTTCGATCAATTGGGATTTGGGGTGTAGAAATCCCAAAAAGGGGACTGCTTCCACTGCCTGTGAGGAAGTCCGACACAGGGTGGGCGAGATAAAAGGGTTGCCGTAATTTTAAGACAGCCAAATTTGGCGTTAAACTACATTCGCGTAAACAGTAACAAAACCACGACTTTTAACCATAAAACAAAGAAATGGCGATACAGAGATTTATCTTCTGTATTGGAAAATTGAATGCCCATTTTGCAGCATAGATATTTTGAGACAGGCATCGAATAGGTGCTTATATAATTATGCCACCCTTCTAATTAATTTTTCCTTTCTCTAGTTTCACTTAAAAATGTGGCGTTTACAGAACTGAATTGAGCCTGAATCGTTGATCAGAGTTAAGGTATACGACTACATTCTAAGGAAAAACTTTGAAAACTTTGATTTTATAGAAGTTATTTATGGTTTTATATGCATTGTCAATAATAATCACTGTAAATACAAAAACAATTTTTGGAAAATCTAATATATTTCGAAAAATGGCAAAATTTGTTGTAAATTTTTAATAAAATTTAACTAAAACGGTTAACACTCTACACAGAATTATAACTCAGCAATCTTATTTTTATTTGCACACAAGTTATAGAATATAATGATGAATGAAATGAACTAAAATCTAAGAACAGTCTTGACATGCAAAGAAGTTATGGGTAAAAATATATGTATAGATGCATTTTTACCATAAGTTTACTACTTAATTTTTCTAAAAACGCCTATAAAAGAAAAAAAAGTATCTGACCACCAATAAAACTTTTGGTTCATTCCATTGCCCGTATTATTTAAAACACATGCTGAATTTTTTATGTAACTACCTCTATCAGTTTTGGAGTTATCATGTTAACGGTAGGGAATTTTTAGGAAAATTAAAATTGAAGCCAAAGACAAGTTTCAGTTGAAAAATATGCAACCTTGGATGAGAGGACAGACATGTCTTTTCTTAGAAAAGATAAACTGTTTTGGAAAGAGGAAAGCCTGTACAACGAGAAATAAAAACAAATTGCCAATTTGGTCGATAACAAGTTTTTTTAACGTAGTCGGATACCTTAAGTGATGAAAGGATTAAAACAATGAAATAGATATATTTACAATTAATGAGAACGCTTCTGCTTGTAAAAGCTGCGATAGGAGGTACACTGCATCATCGGTAAAGGGTAATTAACACCACACCATTTCTATATCCACTAAAGCGGCAAAAACAAGCTATCTTTCCTCATGTTTGAGGAGTGGATGGATGGTTGAGTTTTCTGGCACAAGAGCCAAATATGGCTATGCTGCGCCAAACATACGGTTAGAATGAAAAAACCCATATCTATATGAAAAACTCTGCAAAATTAGAACCTGTTTATATAATTTCAAGGCAATGTCTCTTAAAGTAATCGTTAAAAGTAAATATACTTTTAACGATATTTAAAAGTATATTTACAATATGAAACATTAAATAAGATGATAAAAGCCAATTGCTTTTAAAAATTTAAAAAGATTTTTGTGGGTACGTTCTCCCACAAACATTTGTAAATCCACTGTTGAAAGATTAAAGGAGGAGGAAAGTTTGCGGAGTGGGACTGATTTAAATTTTAAAGAAAATAATCTCTAAAGCCCAAATTTCCGATTTTTGAGATCTATTTGTAGCAAGCTCTTTGTCATGCGGTCTAGCGTTTACAGACCATTCATTAAAAATGTATCAAATCGAAAAATTCTTCACTGCTTCTACATCTAAGACGCAAGCAATAATGCATTCTAAAATATATGCAATCTGAAGTCAAATTAGTAAAAGGTCTCTCCATAAAAATATTGAATTTTATATATTACACCAGTGATTCTCAACCTGTGGGGCGCGCCCCCCTAGGGGGGCGCGAGCGTATCCAAGAGAAAATGTTATTTTAAAAAAATGATTAAGTGACTGAAAGGAAAGAACAGACACACGCATACAAAACAAAATACATTTCGACATATTTAATAATTAACTTATTAAAATAAAGCAACTTACTAAATTAAAAACAAATTTAATAATTATTAGTGACTTCCTTGGGCCTGTCTTGCAGTGCAAAGTTTTTCGAAGGATGGTTTAATATTAGAAATAGACACTCCCAGTTCTTTTTCTATATTTAGCTGAGATCTATATTTTGTCTTCAAAGAAGCCACCGCAGAAAATCCAGTTTCACAAAGGTAAGACGTTGAAAATGGTAGTAGAATGCGAAATACCCTTGTTTTTAGTGCAGAAAACTCATCATCCACTCCTGCCCAAAATTCAAAGAGTGATTTATTACTAAATTTTGGTTTCGCCGCTTACCGTGAAGTCTATGATGGTTTCTTCCTCATCGATTGAGAATCCTTCCGGAGAGTTTTGAAATGGATCCCTCACCCACTTGTAACTTGATATCAGTTTGTCGTCAGCAAGAAAGTATTTTTTTAAATTCTTTGCTAGCATTGCTAAATTATTTTCAATGGTTACAAAAACAACTTTTAAATGTTGTTCTTGAGCCTTGTAAGTTTTAATACAATCATTCAAATTTGCAAACATTGTTAAATTTTCTTGCTTTAAATTTCTGCTCCACAATACCAATTTCTTACAAAATGCATTAACTATATCACGTATCACACGCAAATATATGTGTATTTGCTCCTTGCAGCTGAAGATTCAAGTTATTTAATTTCTCGAATATGTCGACCATGTAGCTCAATTTCATCACGAAAAAACTATCGCGAAAATTCTCAGCTTCCTGTCTGTTTTCCTCCTCGATTTCTTTTCTTAATTTATAAACACGTTGCAAAAATTTCCCTCGTGATAACCATCCTGCCTCGCAATAAAATAGTAAAGCTGAATGTACTGCACCCATGTCTTTACAAAGTGAGGAAAAGATTCTTGATTTCAAGGGTGTCATTTTTATATAATTTACTACGGTTACAACCGTAGTTAACACAATAATCAAACCAGGACTCATTTCTTTGGAAGCCAAAGCTTCTCTGTGGATCCTGCAATGTGACCAGATGCACTGTGGTAATTTTTGTTTCACAAGTACTTGAATACTTTGGAATATTTCGGACATAGAACGAGCACCATCGGTGCATATTCCGATGCAATTTTTCCATTCTATGTTTGCCTCGTTCATAAAATCATTTAAGATAGCAAATAATGCGAATGCTTTGCTTTGAGTTCTATTGGTTTGCAGAAAAGTAATTCTACTACTGACAAATCATCACAAAATCTGATATGGGCAATGACATGAGCATCTTTAATACTATCTGTAGCCTCATCGAGTTGTATTGAAAACAACTTGTCACGTAACTTCGACAAAAGCTGACATCTACAGCTATATCAGCAATTCGACGGCCAACAGCATCATTTAAAGGGGTATAGACTGCAATTGTTTTGCAAAATTATCTCCAAACATAAATTCTACAATCTCAATTGCGGCTGGCAAAATAAGCTCTTCACCAATGTTGTGAGGCTTTTTACATCTGGCTATTTTATATGAAACTTTGTAAGAAGCAATTAAAGCCTTTTCATTCACAGACAAAGTTTTTTTAAACAATGATTTTTGCTTTTCATATGATTTTAATTTTAATTCGAAGAATTCTCTGGCTTTGTTTACGTACTCACTATGAAGAGTTTCAAAAGATCATTTAAGCTTATTAGGTTTCATGCTGTCTGCCGCCACCATTTTTGTGCAAATGATACACAGGGGCCTTTTTTCTTCATCTATTTCTGTACTAGTGCACCCAAAATTTAAGCATTCTTGAAAATATTTTCTAAATTTTATTTTCGGAACCACGCTCGTATGTTTACTTGTTGATGATTGTCTATCATCTAATGCTCGCTTACGCCCGCTTAAAAATTTATCCATGATTCTGCATAAGTCTGCTGCCTGAATATTTAATACGGTGAATTGCAATTACACGAAAATATATATAACATATACATTAAGAATAGATTCAATAGCGATATAAGGATCGACTCGAATGAGATTGTCTGGAATTGAAATTGGCGTCATAAAACTTTCTCCTTCTCCCTATGAGAAAACATTTGTTCACATCTGCGCACGCTCCTAACTTAACTTTTAAGCTGACCAGACAAATTCCAGACAAATCGAAATTTCTCACGAAACCGTGGGAATGCCTGACAAGGCGGGAAGCAAAAGCAATAAAAAGGCATAGGGTTCTTGTTTTTTCAATGCCGAGAATCGGTGTTGCAAATGTCAATAAATTTCCATATTCTTGGTAATTTGTAAAGTTTAAAATTAAGGTTGTAGTGTAGGTTTAGCGCCAAAATACTGAAAATGCATATTGTATACATTTTATTGTATGTTGTGGGGAGGGGGGGGGGGGCGTGATGAAAATTATGATTGAAAATTGGGCCGTGAATGCTAAAAGGTTGAGAAACACTGTATTACACTATCTGGTACCCGGCACTTTGCTGTCGCTGAAGAAATAATCTTGGAAATATCGCTTGGAATTAGAAATAGTTATCTTCTTTAATGAAGAACGACAGGAAGAATATTTTTTTTCTTCCCGACAATGAATACATTCATTGAAATTGTGGGATACATATAGGATAAGCATGAATAGTATTTATTCTATTTTCATTATTCTATTCTACAAGCAAATATTCATTTTTATGTATTAGATTTGTGTATTCTTATAGAATTTTAAAGCTTGGTATTCTTTCAGAATGATAATGAAAGAAAATATTCATTGTATCTTGTGATTCGTTTCATATTTGTTTCGAATTCACAAATTTATTATTGTAAAAAGCGATTAAAATATTTTTTTAAATTGATTAATCATAGAAAATATAATTATACCATATAATGTTTGATATAATTGAAAAGATAACTTTTTGAAAACTAAGATGGTGCAAAATGATTTGTATTATAATATTTACGGAAGTCACAGAAAAAAAAGCGCTAAAATAATTAAAATTTCAAACCTACAGGATTGGCTCCCTTAAAACTTTCCAGAATACTCTAATAAAACTATTAACTCAGAGAAAGACTTGCATTGCATTTACGTACAATAGCTCCGAAATATGAACGTCTAGCTTGAATGTAGCATCTTTACTGAATCTGTTGTATTTCCTTGGCGAGTATTTTGGCGGTGAATCCATGATTAATAGATGCGGTGAATATATCTTAAAATATTTTTTATACTTTAGATGATTGTATTATGCCAATAACGTTAGCGTAAGTGCAAGTAATAAGCAGTCGAAGTTTTGTCAGAATCGGATGAGCGATACGGCAGCGCATAAGAGACATAGGGACAAACATTCATTTTTATTTATATAGATTATAAATGATTCGTAAAAAAAGATGATGCATTAAAAAAAAAGCAGATGATTAAGATCTTTAGAAACAAGATCCTTTTGTGGAACAAACTTTTTAAATGTATTTATTTGAATGCTGCATTTCAAAAGATATGACTATTTTCATATCTATTTTCAAAAGATATGGCTATCTTTCTCATGAAATCCTCACAAGTCGCATACTGAATATTTTCCTTTATCTAAATTGCTTTCTCTTTATGCAAATATTTTAATAATTAAAAAATTGATGCTTTGAAATAATAATTTATTGGATTTGTGTATTTACTAAAAAGAATTTTTTGCTAGAAAATGTTACTATATAAAAACATTATCTCCTACCATTCGAACGTCGCATTCTATTTGAAAAATCTTTTTATTGCAAAAATAAAACTTATTAGCTGAAATCTTAAAAAAATAGATAATTCAATGTCCATCTGACAAGCATGCAGATCAGAAAAGTCTTTCTGCATATAATTCATGCGTTGAGTTTCAAAAAAAATCTATAATCAATATATAAACACACACACAAACATATATATATATATATATATATATATATATATATACACTGAAGTGACAAAAGTCATGGGATGACTGTTAATATCGTGTCGGTCCTCCTTTTGCCCGGCGAAGTGCAACAACTCGACATGTCATGGAGTCCACAAGTCGTTGGAAGTCCTCTGCAGGAATATTGAGCCATGCTGTCTGTATTGACGTCCATAATTGTGAAAGTGTGGATGGTGCAGGAGTTTGGGCACGAAAAGACTTTCGATGATGTCCCATAAATGCTCGATGGGATTCATATCGGGCGATCTAAGTGGCCATATCATGCACTGGAATTGTCCGGAATGTTCTTCAAACCAATCGCGAAGAGTTCTGGCCCGGTGACATGGCGCATTGTCATCCAAAAAATTTCCATCGTTGTGTGGGTACGTGAAGTCCATGAATGGCTGCAAGTGATCTGCAAGCAGCTGAACATAACCATTTCCAGTCAATTATCGGTTCAGTTCCACCAGAGGACCGAGTCCATGCCATGTAAAAACAGCCCACACCATTATGCAGCCACCACTAGCTTGAACAGTGCCTTGCTGACAGTTTGGGTCCATGGCTTCGTGGGGTCTGCGCCACACTCAAACTCTACCATCAGCTCGTAACAACTGAAATCGTGACTCATCTGACCACGCCATGGTTTTCCACTGGTCTAGGGACCAGTCGATATGCTCACGAGCCCAGGAGAGTCGCTGCAGGCGATGTCGTGCTGTCAGTAAAGGCACTTGAGTCGATCTTCTGCTGTCATAGCTCAAGGAAGACAAATTTCGCCGCACAGTCTTATCGGACACGTCCCTCGTACGTCCCACATTGATTCCTGCAGTTATTTGACGAAGTGTTGCGTGTCTATTAACATTGACCATTCTACACAGACGTCGGTGGTCTCGGTCATTAAGTGCAGGTGGTCGCCCACTGCGCTGTCCATGATGGGATGTGATGCCTGAAATTTCATACTCTCGGCACACTCTTGATACTGTGGATCTCGGAATGTTGAATTCACTAACGATATACGCAATGGAATGACCCATGCGTCTAGCTCCAACTGACATTCCACGTTCAAAGTCTGTTAATTCTCGTCGTGCCGCCATAAATCACGAAAACCCTGTTCACATGAATAACTTGAACACAAATGAAAGCTCTGGAAAACGAACTGCGCATTTATACTTTTTAGCTGCGATACTACTGCCATCTGTATATTTGCATATTGCTATCCCATGACTTTTGTCACTTCAGTGTATATATATATATATATATATATATATATATATATATATATATATATTAACGATAAGGAAAATGTAAGAAAAAGTGATTCCAAATATTCCGTCTCAAAATGCATGAACCTAGTTGAGAAACAGATAGCCAATTCAACAACTGAAAAAATTCAGATTGATTTCTTTTGAACAATTCTGCAATTTCTACAAAAGAACTTCATCCTTTTGCAGAAGGGTCATTCTTTGTTACTCAAAATCTTGAAAATTGGAATTAGTTGCATCAAATGACTTTGTCAGATGAGATAAAACCTCCCAGCAAAGTATCTGTCACCCGTTTTGCGGCTGAGCGGCCATTACTTCGGCGTGTAAATTCTTCAGACAACTGCCACGCGTTCTCCCGTCGACCCCCCCTTGTGGTTTTTTGGGTTGATTTAATGCCGAAATCAATCTATAGAAAATTTGTCGGTAAAAAGGGGAGGCATTTGAGGAACCAATAAAACCACAAGAGGGGTCGAAGGGGGAACGCGTGGCTCGTCTGCCAAATGGACAGTTCGTTGGAACTCGGCTTTATCCATAAGTCAGATTGGAAATAAAGAACAACAGTGGAAATACCCTTAGGATCAAACCCCCGACAGGGTCCCTCTTCATTGAGGATGAGATACTTCCGGCATGGGGGTTGGATCTCTCCAACCCGGTGGGTATACAAAAACTGGGAGATCTGGCTCCACCCATCGATGACGGGTCGTACTTCCTACGGGGAGGGTTGTAACGTGGCCGGTGATGATCCTTACAGCTCAGTTTCCGCTATTGTTGCTGTAGAGACGGTGCTGTCATTCAGTATTTAGTTCCGAATAACTTTGGGCTGAACGGACAGTAAGATGGCTTACCTATAGATTCAGAATAAAAAAATATTCTTGTTTTTTTTAAAAAAAATAAACTCTTGGCTCATTTTATTTTTGTTTTGTCCGAATTCATTGCTTACTGAAAAGCAAAATTTTCGAGATTCAGATGCATATAAAGAACATTAATGACACTTATTAAGAAGCTGAAAATTCTTTATACAACCACTAGATTCACTGGCCCACCAGTAAATCATCAATAACTTTTTAAGTAGGTAAAGCTAAAAAAATAGCTCTCCTTCTTGTTTAAATAACAGCATATATCTATCACTTACTTTAGTAAGTAAAAGAAAATTTTAATATTAGTTTAGTTTTATTAATGTCCCGTTTTGAAGCAACACTAGGAATATTTTGGTACGGATCTCGTTATTTTGAACTACGGTCAGATGACGAGAACGATACTTGAACTAGCCCCCCCCCCTCTCTCCAGACCACACCAGCGAGAGGATGTTTGGCCAGACAAATTTAAAGTACAAGAGAACGTTAACGACAAGAGTTTTTAACGAAATTGTTAAAATGTGTCTAATGATTCAGAAATGAATGATTATTTAACAACATATTTGTTAAAATGATTTCTAAAGAGATATCTTAACAATGATATACAATAAAATGCGAAGATCCATTAAGCATTGTGTAAGAGTTTTTTTTTTTTTTTTTTTTTCAAAACTGGTTGCGTGTAGTTAAAGTTAAATTTTCATGCACATGAATGGATTTGGTAAATTTGACATGACATTCAAAAATTTATTTACAACTATTGATTATCTTATTCTGTTTTATTTGAACATGAATGCTTCTTTTTCGTCTTGTCAGAATCTGATTCAAGACAAACTCTCTAACTTCATTATTCTTTCTGGTAAGTTTATTTCTTTAAACTCTCTTCGGACGAAGAATTGAATGTCATTATTCGAACGTCGTAGTAATAGAACTAAAACTAAAAGTCTTAGGACTGAAAGCAGTTTGTAAATTTAATAAATTCCAAAGTATGTTTATTGATAGAAACAAAACATATATTTTGATGTTTAAATGAAGATTCATATTTGAAATTTCAAAATAAGATAAAGCATACCCAGGCTTTAAAGATTCTTTATAATGATGTATCTCTCAATTGATTAGAATTCTTATTCAAATCAACTGAGGATGCATTAGTAGAAAACTTAAAATTACAGACATTTTTCCGATCATAATAGAGAAGTTAGTAATTTCAAAGGTATACATGATTCCTATACACTTTAGAGGATAATAATGTTGGTAGGAAGGCATATATAGATCAAGGCACTCACAAGCCAATCACAATGATTAGAATAAAACCCATTGCAAATTTGTGTATGTGTTGACATACTCTAAATTTATGCATACATATTCGAAAGTAAATGGAGTCCCACAAGCTCTTTATGAAAACATTTGGTTAAAAATTACATTAACTAATTTTGAAGAATTCGTGGCACAGCATTTCTATTTCATATATGTATATACCAACTCTATCATTTTTGCTAGTATATAGAGTAGAATAAAGAAAGTTATGCAATCATCTAAACCCTACTGGAAAACACTTTTGGAATATATCTGTATGCTCCATCGTCTTTCTGTTTATACCCCCCCCCCCGCACTCCCGAAAAAAACCCTACAAGATCTTTGATCAAGAATAGGTGAAATTTGAATTGATACTTTCACAGAATTCGAAAATTTCTGGCAAATTTTGAGCAGAATTCTATTCAGAAATGTTAATCTGTATAGGTGTTAAATAACTTTACGCCGAAGAGAGCTAAACAGATAAAATTCAATACTCAAATTTAACTTCTGTATCGTAATTACTTAAAAGTAATTTTAAGTGAATACTTATGAGTACTTTTGTTTACTTTTGAGCCTTTTTAGAAGCACGTTAACGTTGTTACTAATATTGTTGTGACATAAAAATGCTGTGATTAATATTTATTAAGTACGGAATACGAGTTTGCGACCAGTATTGTAGTCCACTATCAAATTTGTTCCAATCGATTAGGAATAAACTAATCCAAAACACAAACATACTTTGTTTGAAATAATAGATTACAAGAAATCTTAGTCTCTTATAAAGGTAAGTCATACTATTGACTCTCTGGCTAATCCGAAAGCACGAGAAAAAATTACTGAATGGGATTTGTGGTTGAATCCTAGGGGCAATCACCAGCCACGATGCAACCATCCCTGTAGGAAGTAGGCCCCGGTGGCTGGTGGTAAGGCTCGGCTTCAGAACCAGAGGGTTTAATGTTCGGGAGTCGATTCCACCGAAGAACCGCCTTGTAAATGGGTATATCGTACGTTAAATCCGTTGGGATCAAACGTCCTCCCGCTGGTGTGGTAGGATGTGGAGAGAGGTGTACCAGTTCATGTGTCATCCTCGTTGTCTCATTTCGGTTCAAAATGACGAGGTCCATCTCAAAATAGCTCTAGTGTTACTTTACATCAGGACGTTAATATAACTAAACTAAGCTAAACTAAACCCCGTAGGAAGTACGTCCCGTCATCGATGGAGGAGCCATATTCCCCAACTTCTGTTTACCGAAAGGGTCGGCGAGATCCAACCAAGATACAGGAAGCATCTCATTCTTAATTACTAGGTGCCTCCCGGAGGTTCTGTAATAAAAGTAAGTTACTTACGCTGATTGATGTTCATACATTTCCTGATATGTTCCAAAGAATTTTTAATATTTCATTTCAAGGAATAATAATTTTTAGCTAAAGTTTTCCAACTAAACATGTGCGGCTACTTAAACTGGATTGAAAGGAGATAAGAATAAAAAATTGACTTTTGGTGTAGATAAAATAAATTAAAATTACGAAATATATGGGAATAGACCTAGAAATGCAACAGGAACTTAAAAAGTTTCATAAAGAAACCAGTTTTTAAAACTTTTTCAATGATTTTTGCGTGTCTTGATTATGAAATAAAATCCCTTATATACCCCTTATTATATGAATAAAAATTTCACAACTGTTTTATTACTGCATTAGTATAGCACTCAATCGTCGCCGAAGCGTGTGTTATTAAAAGGAGGCTGAGGTTGGTCTTCGTCTGGTGACAAGCACAGATCTGGAATCAAGTCAGTAGCTTTGCTGAGTTCAGCTGAAGCTTCCTTTTGAGCAACTGAGGTCTCCTTCTTGCCTATTGTTCAACTGATTTATTAGTTTGCGTGCTTTGTTTTGAGTAAAAATAGCTCAGTCTAAAGTAGCCACAAAAAAAAAGATAGATACTGGAGTTTTCTATTTTTGGGAAGATTAATGATTTGTTTGAAGTTGAACACACTAGTAATGAATCTAGTGCTACTGTTATATTCGCCATAACCTCAAAATTGCTTCAGAGAAAGATCCTTTTGTAAGCGAAACATGTGATACTTTGGTTCCCATAGTAGAATAAATGCGGTCAAGATTTTATATTGATGTTGCTTCTAGCAGTAGAATTTCCCAAATGACAAACAGATCATCATGAATAAAAAAGGAATTCATTAATCTAAAAGCAAAAAAGGGTCAAATAAGTTCAATTCCAACGACACAGAATTTAGTAAGAAAACTGAATTTACATTTCATTTCGTTTCTTGCAAGCATGTAAACTTTAAAGTATCGACTTCGTTAAAAACATATTGGTGATTTTTTAAAATTCTTATTATTTCTTGGAATTTAGACTTTTCCCAAAACAGTTATCTTTTCTAGGAAAAAGAAGGTCTGACCTATCATCCAGGGTCACATATTTTGCAGCTAAATTTTGTCTTTCACTTCCATTTTCTCAAAACTTTCATTTTCATAAAAATTCTCCACCGTTAACATGATATCTCAAAAACTAGCTGGAATATTTAAGTAAAACTTCCAGCGTGTGAACAGTATAGGAAATGAAATGAACAGAAAGTTTTATTGTTGACGAAATACTATTTCATTTATGGGTAGTTTTAGAAAAAATATTTTGGGAATTGATGGGGAAAAATGCATATATGCGCATATTTCTACCCATAATTTCTTTGCATCTTAAAATGTTTTAGATTTTGGTTCGTTTCATTCATCATTTTATTCTATAACTTGTGTGCAAAGAAAAACAGGATTGCAGCATTACCCTTTTGTGTAGAAAGTAAGCCGCTTTGGTTCAATTTCTTTAAAATTTACTACAAATTCTCTCCTTTTATAAAATATATTATACTTTTAACTAATTGTTTTTGCATTCAACTACATCTAAAAATTATAGATAGTTTCTAAAAATCCAATTTTTAAAAACTTTCTTCAACGTAGTCAGATACCTTAATACTTGCACTTATATAAAAAGGAAAAAAAGTACCATTAATGGAAAAAGGTAAGCGATTAACGCAGTTAATTATTGCAGTGACAGGAAAATGGCAGAATGTATACAAAAATAGCTACCGCAAGCGTTGTAAAGAAGGAAGAAGCAAGATTTACTGAGAATAATTAAGTTTAATCAAGAACGGGAAAAAAATTCTATTGTCTCCGAAACGGTTACTGGGGATATAACAACGCTGAAGAAAAACAGGGTTTCACTTGTTTATCAATTTGACGCATCCATTAAACCTTATTTTATAATCATACTATCTCAAAAATAATATGGACCTAATAATCCTAAATCTCCATGAATTGTTTATTTTTTTGTTCTTGTTGAGGTTTCAGACTACATTCGAAGGATAATTTTCGAAAATTGGAATTTTTAGAAACTATTTAAAACTACGAGTTTTACAGGTATTGCCAATTATTAATACAAAATACTGTGAATACTACAAAATTATTTGAAATTATAATATATTTTTGCGAAATAAGAAAATTTATAGTAAACTTTAATGAAATTTAACCAACACTCCACATAAAATTGCAATAAGAAATACTGTTCTTTGTAAAAAAGTTATATAATGATGAATGAAAGGAACCAAAATCTAAGAAACATTTTGAGATGCAAAGAAATTATCTGTAAAACTATACATATATATATGATTTCTCCATAAATTCTTAACTTAATTTTTCTAATAATACCTATAAATGAAAAATTACTTCACTAACAATGAAACTTTTGGTTCATTTCATTGCCCATATCATTTGAAACACACGCTAACATTTTGATGTAAATACCACTATTGGTTTTTGAGATATGTTAAAGGTGGAAAATTTTTATGAAGATTGTAATAGATGTTAAAGACAAATTTTAGCTGAGAAATATTTTTTTGCTGAAAATTCCGCTTGATAATAGGTTAGACCAGTGTTTCTCAACCTTTTAGTATTCACGGCCCAATTTTCAGTCATAATTTTCATCGCACCCCCCCCCCCCCCCCCCCCCCCCATACAATAAAATGCATACAATAATAATGTATTTTGAGTATTTTGGCGACTTTGAGTATTTAACTTTGAGTATTTGAGTATTTAACCAACACTACAACCTTAATTTTTAACTTTACAAATTACCAAAAATACGGAAATTTATTGACATTTTGCAAGAAAAATAGATTTGCTGCATTACATTTTTGTGTAGAGTGTGAACAATTTTGGTCCAATTTCGTTAGAATTTAATACACATTTTCTTATTTCTCGAAACATCTTATATTTTCAAAAAAATTTCTTGTATTTAAAGTATTTTGTAATATAAGTTACAATATATCTAAAAAAGAATAGTTTTAAACATTTATTTTTTTTTGAAATCTTCTTAATTCAGTTTTTTCAAAAATTCTCCTCCAAAATTTAAAAAATTCTACTTCGAACATAGTCGGGTACTTTAAATGATAGGTTCATATAATTTTTCTTCTAGTTTAGTTTAGTTTTATTAACGTCCCTTTGTAAAGCTACACTAGGGCTATTTTAGTACGAACCTCGTCATTTTGACCCTAGATCAGATGACGAGGACGACGACTGAACTTTCACACTCCTCTTCACACCAGCGGGAGGACGTTTGGCCTGACAGTGTTAACGTACAAAAGACTCCTTTACTTAACAGTTCTTCGGTGGAATCGAGTCTCGAACCTGAAACCCTCCGGTTCCGAAGTAGGGACCTTACCACCAGGCCACCGCGGCCCTTTTATTCCCAAAGAATCACACGAATACTTTCAGTAACACATACTTGATGTACAAGCTCATTGGGAATGTCTCCCCATATCGTTAGCACAGAAGTTCAGAGAACGGTATCATCCAATCGGAGAAGAAGAAAAGAGGCCCCCTATCCATAGAGCCCCCGATAATGCCCTGATAAATTCCTCTCTAATGCGTGCTATGTTTGGCCACGGAGCCAATAATCTATGGGAAGGCTCACAGGAAGGCCGTTACAGTCTTCCACAAAGCGGCCGAACATTAGAGAAGACCGCGAAGAACAGTTCCGTCAATGATTCAGTTAGCTGCGGATAATTCGCTCGCTGACTGCGGTGCAATGCGGCTGGTGAGATCACTGGCTGCAGCTGGAGATAAACTAGATAGGAAAATGATGTCTCCGTTTCAAGATGTGAATAAAAATATAGCATTCATTGTTGCTATAGGGAGATGGTTGGTAAAACTGATGAACAAATGAAGAAGGGAATAAATCTGTATAGTATCTTCCAGTAACTTGCCGCTAATGGTGCACATGGCAAAGTAGATATTTAAATTTAAGAAGAGATTTTCATTTACACGCTACTTGTAACAAAAATTTGAAGAAGTGTGAAACTTGCTTTCAATTTGATCTCATAGAAATCTCTGTTTTATATACAGCCGCATTTTTTTAAGGCATAAATTGTAATTCTGGTTTGTGAATTGGTCTGCGAGACCGTATTTTCTTTACACTCGAATGAAATTTTCAGATAAAAGTATTAAACTGAAAATCAGCCAACATATTCTGCATACTTTTTTTACTATCTAAATATATTTTAGAAATTTTTTAAAATATCTTATCACAGAAAAAGTAAATGCGTTGGAACGCACATTTTCTTCCGAAATAACATGTAACAATAAATTATATTCTTGAAAAAAAATAACAGTCTACACTTTCCAAATCATATTCATTTTTCCAGTATATTAAGGGATATAGAAAACAATACAAGGTAAAATTGAACAATCATATGAAAAAAATGACAATAGGTAAAATTAGCATTTTTTTATCGACTTGTGTCACTTTCGTAGCACGGTTTTCTAATGCGTTTAAACTTACAGGTTAAGAACTAGTATAAAAATTAATCTATAAATTCTTATATGCATTTCTTAGTGCCAGCATCATGGCATAGGGGTAGTATGTCTTCCTCATGGTTTGAGCATCCCGGTTCGGACATGGTTGTTATTCTGTGTACTATCTGTGAGGTGTGTGAATGTGCCCTCCCCGCTATAAAAAGAGGTTGTGCAAGCGAATGTGAGCGTTAAGTAGTTAAGTCGTACTCTTGGCTCTAGTTGGCTCTACTACAAAAACAATTGATGCTCATTTCAGCTTAAATCGCTGACAGATAATCATCAGATGATCTGTGAATTGCCATAGTAACAACAACATATATTTAATAACTAAAAAAAAAAGCACTTTCCGATTTCAAATTGAAGAAGCAAAGCATTGAGAAAAAGCTTTAAAATATTCGTTTAAAAAAATTAAAAGTAAAAGAAAAATTTTTAATAAATTTTTAATGAAGGATGAGAAATACCTAAAAAAACGCTGGCTGTAAAGAAGAGTAATTCTAAATTTAAAAAAAAAAAATGGATATGACACATTTTGAATAAATTTTCATCAGATTTTTTTCGCTGAAATTCTTTCCCCCCCCCCATTTAATGAATCTGTAAGGAAAAAATGAATTTTTTTTAAATCTCTTTTTTTACTGTCATTTACTATAAACATTATTATTGAATAGAAATTTATCATACGTTTTAAAAAGTTATTAAATATTTTTCTTCGGTCATTGCAATATTTTTTTACAATAAAAAAAGAGGAAAACTGTCGGTTGAGTGATGTGCTTACACCGCAAATTTAACCTGGCAACATGTTATATTAAATTTCAATTAAATATTATTTGTTTAAGCACATTTTCTTCTCTCATGCCTAAAAAAAAGATTTTTTTAACTTTTATTTTCATTAAAAAAGTATGAACTTCATAAAAGTTTAAAATAACTTAATTTTCTATTTTATCTAGAAAATGGCATTGACATATTTTTTATGCTTTTTAATCAGACAAATTATTATTATTTTTAGTTTGAAACATAACGTTTTGGGTCTAAATTTTATTTTATGGCAAAAAAAGCCATTTGAGGCTAGGCTATGACACATTCATGGTATTAAAATTTACTTATCAATCTATAAAAAAATGGATGTTTGCCTGTATGCCTTCCAATCGTCCGATTGCGATGAAACTGGGTCAGCTTATTGCTTACACCTACGGGATAGTTAAAGGGAGAGTACAATTATCCATTTTTTTAATTGAATCTCAACTACATCTATTTACCTAGAATTAATCTCGAAATAACTCGTGGAGGAGACAATAGATTCTGAAGAAATACTAAATACAATGTAAAAAGGTTAATATTTTGTAGATATAGTCATGCAAGTCATTCTCAGAGATGACAACTTTATTACAGAAATATTATACGAGAAAGTTTTGGGAACACCAAACCTGAGGTTTCTTAATTTTAATTAGATTTAGCTTTTTTCGCAGTAACTGCCAAAAATGATGTAGTACAAACAACTCTGCACCATCTTAATTTTCAAAAAATCCTCTTTTCAACTATATTAAAGATTTTATTGTATAAATATATTTTCTATGTTGAATCAGTTTTGAAAGAAAGTGTTTTAATTACCTTTTTCTAAAATTAAATTTGAGAATTCGAAACGAATATTAAATGAGTCACGAGATACAATAAATAGTTTCATACATTACCATGTTGAATGAACATCAATCGTCACAATTCTCAGAGAATACATTAATGTAATACCTAAAAACGAATATTTCTTTGTTCTTATTTTATGTACTGTCGTACCATTCATCCTATTTCGATCAAACATTGCCCCATTATTGATTGATTGCACTTAATATTATTTTCATCTGCAGTAGCAACGCGCCGGGTACCAGATAGTATTCAATAAAATCGAACATGAAATACGATAATAAAAACCGATAATTTTTTTACTAAAAAAGGTTAATTTAAGTAATTTTGGAAAGTAACATAGCATTAAATAATGACTATTTTACGAGAATGTGCTGAGACATAGGAGTGTAACAAATTAATCAAAATAGTATTGGATCCCCTATCAACAAATGTCGGTGAGTGAATCGAGTTTGACCATACCTCAGCCTAGATAAAATGGTGCCCATTTTCTGTAGAAAAATATGAGTCAGAGATAAATGTAGGCTTAATCCTAAACTGGGGACTTGCGGTCTGTGAGACCACAAACGACCGACTTTCGCACATCCCTATTCTACTTTTAGCTCAATTAAATGGATTGACACCGCAGTTCCCTGTTTTGTGACCTTCAGTTCACCTTCACTTATACCTTACTTTAATTTCTTATAAATGTATTCCAATTATTCACCATAGATGAGAGTTTGTGGTCATAGGCACATGCGATGCGCGTTTATTAAAAGATTTTTTGAAATATGACCCTTTAGAGAGCACACCAGTAGAGAGAGGAACATGAAATTTTTAATATAAAGACCACATGGATCTTTTTGAAAAAGTTTTATGGTAACAATAATACTGAAATTGTGATTTTGTATTCAGCTTATAATATTAAACTGATTCTGAATTCCTATGGTTCAGCAAGATCAACTAGCGTTTAACATGAGTCTCCATGAAAGTAATGTTTCCAGTTGTTCACAAACGTCCAATATTCTTTCAATGATTTCAACTTCATCGGTGAGCCAGAAGGTTTTTTATCTACCAGATCAAAATCATTATTTTAAAAAGTAGAGTCGGAAAAAGTAGAACAGAAAGTAGAGTCGGAGTAGATAAACTTTGATGGATTACATCGGTATAATCTCATGACTTGAAATTAACGTAACTGGCGATGAATTTTACATGATATTGTTTTCTATATATCTTTACATAATGTAAAACTAAATATGATTTAAAAAGTAAAAAGTAATATATTTTTTCAAGAATATAATTTTTTGTAACATGTCATTTGAGAAGAAAACACACGTTTCAACGCTTTTATGCTTT